>CAJVPQ010000881.1:0-22394 GCA_910591825.1 Funneliformis caledonium
ACTAATTCAAAGTACTTCTCATGACCATTCGGGATTTTGAATTTAGAGATTTTGGAATTCGAGATTTTGGATTTTTCAGGATTTAGAGTTTCGAGATTTTGGCTTTTCGAGATTTTGGATTTCAAGATTTCGTAGCATACCCCTCAAAAACACTATGGGAAAAGTAACTCAAAAAAAATTTAACAACAACCCAAAAACTCAACCCAAAAACTCAACGCAATACTTGTAGTCATCCTAACTCACCCGTTGACGACAAGTCTTTGGAACCACCTCAAAAGAAAACTGTCACTGTTCTCAACTGTCTTGATTTGACTGACAATAATAATACTGAAGTCTCAAACGTCACTTCGGGCTCCTCACAAGAAACTGAAAACGAAAGTACTTTAACTCCAGCCGTTCCTAAAACTACCAGTACTATGGACGAGGACCAAGCTCATGACCCTACCAAAAACTTAGTCAGAAAAAGTGGTGCTTCACCTAACGTACTCTCATTTGAACGTATTTGTGATGCTTCCTTTTTTTATATTTACTATGCCTACGAAACCTTTCTTTCCGACAAATCCAATAAGGAAAAAATTAACCATGCTTGTGAGATGTTCAACAGCGTTAATTTTCCATCATTTATTAGTGCCTCTATGAAGTAAGACCCTGCAAATAAAATGCTCAAAATTGTCCGATTAGGTTTCTCCACAAGTTTAGATACCAATAATACGCTTCGTGCTAAATTTTTCAATATGGCAGATTTGAAATTGATACCACTCGAGTGTCTTACCTTATTTAGGTTCAACCTCAATTTGGTGATCAAAGTTACAGAGATCCTCATTTCAACATCTGAAACTGTTATCCGATCTACCTTTACCAAATTTGGCAATATTCTAGGTGCTCCGTGATCACTAAGAATTTGTGGTAACAAGCAACTATCTCCTTTACAGAAGGCACTGATATGACTATATTTAAAGATATTAAAGGTCAATTTATTCTTAAAGATTTAGTCCGTGTTCATCCCTGCTCTGCTACAACAAAGGAAATTTAACTTCATTCCAAATTTACACTTAAACTCACGAATTTGCCTAAAGACACCTCTGGACGTGAATTAGAACCTATTGCAAAAGCAATCAATGCGATAACATGGGTAATTCCTAAAGCCCGTTCAAATTACCAAAACTTACAATACAATTTCGTTCATTTTGCATCTGAGGAAGATTTATTTGCTGCAGTAAATAGCGATCAAATTATTCTTAATGACAAAGAACTCATTTAGACCAACCTGATACTAAACTGTGTGCTCATTATGCTGTACCAGAATATAACTCTCATGCATGTAAAAAAAAACGTACTGCGCCACAGGATTGTCAAACTCAAAATCTATATCAGAGGTTTAAACCCACCCAATTCAAAAATTACTCAGCCTCTCTTAAGCCTATACGACCTACATTTGTGCATGACAAAGACATGGTGTTTGATCTAAAAAATTCTCGATCATTCACCAACTGTATCCGTCATAACATATCACCTTCAAACAAACCCCCTACTGTTCCTGTTCACTCAAAACCGCCTGTCAACAACAAACACAGAAATAATAATAATAACAACATAAACAAAAATAATAAAACATCATTCTTAGATGATTTAATTCATGCTAAAAAATCCTGATCAGAACAAGTTGAGGACAATTATCTTTCTCCACAGCAACAATGTGATAACCAATCTGCATGGAAACCATCTGTCGCTACTAAAATAATGCTTAAATTAGATGCGCTTACAGAAACCCTTGCAAAAATCTATATAGATCTCACTTTTACAGTCCGTCATCTTGACACTGTTGAACGACATTTAAACATATATATTCTCATTTCAGAAAAAGTTGCTGAGCTAAACACTGCAAATAAAGGAAAAAACAAGGCCGATATGGAGACAGATGAAACTCAATACGAAGAGGGTGTAGATACCTCTGAATCAAAAATCATAGAATACGAAGAAAAAATCCAATGGCTTGCTCAAGAAAATAAGGGATTCCGCCTAAACAACAAACAAAATATCAAAAAATTTAATTCTGCGCTTGAAGCAGTTACCCGTATTCAAAAATTCGTGTATGGAAAAACAAATGAATCACTTTGTACACCTATTCCACAATTTAACAAACCAGGTGCAATTTGGGTTAATGATGATGGTACTGAATCATCTCATCCCGATCTCTTCTTCTAAATATTTTTTTTTATAATTACAAAAAATAATACAAATATCAAACCTACCCCTACTTTCTTTAATATTGCATCTCATAATACTCACTTATTACTTAACCCACATAAACAACAACTTTTAGTTGATTTTTACTCTATTAACCATTTAGATATTATTGCATTACAAGAAACTAATTTTACTACACTCTTTTACCACTTCCCTCTCAAATCCATTTGCAATAACAAATTCATACCCTTCTTTTTCACGGCCCCTGACATTCAACGTTCAGGCTTTGGCGTTGGTTTTCTCTTTAGAAAACACCTCACCGATCATATATTTCACCACTCATCCTTCTTTAATCAAATTTTTTATATTGATTTCCAATTTAAAAACAAAAACAAATTTCATGTTATTAACGTTTATTTATTATGTTCTGATAAACCCCTTCATTTAAAAATGATTCGTCAGATGCGTCTTCTTATAGATAAAGCCATTAAAGCTAATTTCTATATCATCATTTTAGGAGATTTAATTTGGACCCTTCGAGATCTCACAACCCTTCACACTCAGCACGTTTCATAGACCATATTACAAATAACAATTTTATTAACACCTACGACTTTATCAAATCGAATAGAAATGCTAATAATCTTCATACATTTGTCAATAACTCTTCACGTTCAAGGATTAATCACATCTTTATTGCTCCATCTTTAATTTCAGATTTTGTTGATCATCAAGTTATTTCAGTATATACGTCATTGTCTGACCATCGCATAGTATCAGCTTCTATAGCTTTTACTTCTATTAATCCAAGTTGTAATAATACCACTATGATGAAAAACTTGTCTTTATGTATCAGGATATAACAGACAACTGGTCAACTTTTGCTAACGACATTGATGTTCGTTGCAAAAAGTCAAGACTGGCTTCCACTGACTTTGATAATATTTCTAACATCCATAAGCTCAACTTCACATGGGACCTCCTACAAAAAGCTATTATAGACGCTGCACTAAAATGTATACTGAACAAACATATTTCACATCATACTCGTGACCTTAGACCGAAATTACTTAAGCTAATTTACAAACACATCAAACTCTTACATAAATTGGAGAGAGTTTTCAAACTATGTTTAACCAGTGGGTCTTATGACAGCAAATGGGGTACTTTATTTAATAAAATTTCACTGTTCTCAATGGAGTACGATAACCCTTACCCACCTCTGATTCCTATACATTAAATTTTATATCAACATCGTTATCTTGTCTCAAAGATCTAAAAAAGATCTTAATAGCTGCCGCAAAAATACAAGAACTCGAATATAAATCAAAATCTATACAGGAAGCAATAGATCGCAGATGTGATAATTTTACTACAAATCAATCAGTAATGTTTGACTCCCTCCTTGAACGTCTCAGGATAACTATTCATTTAGATCATTGTATTAACAATAACAGTCCGTCCAAAAAGCTACTTACAGATCCTATAGATGTAAAAGAGAAACAGCTCATCATTTCCAACAAGTTGTAGGATCTAGATATTCCAACCCATCAGTTTCAAATCTGTAAAAAGAAGAATATACACCATTAAATAATATTGATTCTAGCATATACGATCCCTTAATGCAACCTCCTATTGAAGCAGAATAGTTTGACATTCTTAGATCCTTACCTAATAGCAAAGCTCCTGACCCCTCTAAATTATCAAATGAAATGTTGAAACATCTTGGTCCTTTTGCGTTTAAATGTTTCTGAAAGATTGTCTCTATTTGTCTTTTACATAACTTAACTCCTCATAGATGGAATTTGGCCTTCATTTATCCAATTCTAAAACCAAAACCATGGGAATACAATCTCAATCATACTAGACCGATCATATTGTTAGAATGTCTTAAAAAAGCTCTCATTAAACTTATTAATAGTCAACTTCTTACTATCTTAGCAAAAAATAACATTCTTAAAGGCAACAACTTCGCTAGTCTTCCTTTCAGAAGCATATTGAAACTAATCAACATTCTTGATAATATTAAATATGACACGACATTTTACCACAATAACCTTTGGATCCTATTTCAAGACATGTCGAAAGCTTATGACAGGGTCAATCTTGGAATGTTGATTAGAGCGCTAACTAGATTACACCTTCTAATGACTTTTGTTCACCTAATAATTTCAATTTTTACTCCTCAGATTAATCAAATATTCACTACACATGGTAACACTAATACCTACTATGTTCTTTCGGGCATTGACCAAGATAAAATTATCTCCCCAATATTATGGTATATTTACTATGACCCATTGTTATGCAAAATCCAAAATTCCTCTTTAGGTTACACTCAAAGCATTAACTGGAAGAAAGACCTCACAAAAAATTCTACAACTAGTTTCTCAAATCATGTCCCTGCGCTCACTTACATGAACAATACCCTTTGGATGGCTGATTTCAGAATGGATCTCCAAAGCATAATGGATATTGCGAACTCTTTTTTTACTCTCAACAGCATTCAAGTAAATTAGGACAAATCAGTTTTGCTAACAAATATCAAAGAAACCAACCCGTTAATTTTATGTTCAATGACAAGGACATTTGACTCCCACCACTCTCGCATAAAGACTCCACTCGTTACCTTAGCGTCTGGATATCATTATTTGATAATGCCTCATTTATAAAAAATCAAGTTTCAACTGAATTCAAAAAAGTCAAAAATGTATTAGATAAAAAATGACTTACAGCAAAACAAATTGTTGCAGTTTTTAATTCGGTAGTCATTCTGTGAATTATTTACAAAACTAAATTGACCTTTTTACCTGCGAACTTTTGCAACATTATGATGGCCTCGTTTTGAGCTTTTTTCAAAAATAAGCTCTGTCTCACAAAATCCTTGCCTACCCCTATTATCCACTCAACATTTGAATACAACTTGGCTCACCTTTATGATAAACAAATACTTGCCAAATCTTTTAATTTCCTTAAAATAAAAAATGATAAATAATATCGCCTTGTTAGGTCACACTGCTAGGTTGAAAATCATGCAACTTCAACTTTTAGAATAGTTGTACTTATCACCTGTTACTAATTGGCCTTATGATAATCCATTGATCTTTAAAGACTGGTGATCTTCCTTCCTATCCGCTGCTAAACTGGATGGTTTTACTTTAAAAAATGTTTGGACAAATACTTTGATCTCACTAAAATTATGGGAGGCTCTATACCCATTTCAGCAATTGTACCTACAAATATATACAGAAAGTCTATCAAGAACATTCGTATACTATCAATTATGTTCATAGATCAATTCACGTCTATGGATAGACATCATCTTTTTACGTCCTTTGATATCAATTGGCTTCTCAATACTAACATATCACGTGCAAACTGGTTTCTGAACCTAGAATATAAATTCCTTTCCAACAGCTCAAATAGGATTATAACACCTTCTTGTACACCTTACCCTTCAATATGTGACCTACCCCCAACTACCATTCACTTAAAAGAGGATGACAATAATAATTCCACCTTTGTGATTATCTGGTCTAATCAATTTATGACATACATATTTGGAAAAGTCAAAGCTATTGTTAACAACATAATTTATACCCAATATTATATATTCATACATGACTCAAATTCTAGAGCTGATATCAATCAATGTAACAGATATAGTCTTTTTGATCCAACAGAAATTGTCACTACTGTTCATAAAAACTTCCACAATTTTTATGTAATGAAACTTCCACTCAAATTCTGTACAGAAATCAAAATTCAATATAACAAATGCATAGGATAGAGATACAGTCTTTCTGATCTGATATTAAGAGAGGTCGCGTTATCTAAACTGACCAATCCTTATCAATATCTAACAAAGCCCTTATCAGATTTGAATGTCTTACTATTTGATAGTTTTTCAATAAATTTACTTAATAATATTAAATCTAATTTTACCTCTGCTTCTTCTCTTCAATTTTATACAGATGGTTCTTTAACTTCTCTAGATACTTTAAACGTTCGTTTGGGTATTGCGTGGTTACAAACTAATTCAAACTGGCCCTCACTATCATTCAATGCCACTTTTTTATCACAAAGTCCTCCTCAACTCTCGCAGAAATCGTCGCTATTTTAGTTGAAATCTATGCTTCACCGTCCAACTCTGAAATTGAAATTTGCACCGATTCACAAGCTGCTATCTCTTCTTTTCAAAAACTGTCATTCCTTTTCTGTAATTCATTATCTATCAAACTTGCTTTCAAAATTTCATATTTTCACATTTGGTCAATGTTATTTAGCCTAATAGCTCAAAATAACATTTCTGTATCATTTAAAAAATAAAAGCTCACAATGATGACCCTTTCAACAACACAGTAGACAAATTAGCAAAGCAACTTCCTGCTCACAATTTGTCTATCAACAAAAACTATCTGGATCCAGGTTACTATCTTTGCCATCACTCAATCCTGATTATAGCTCCCATCGTCTCTTCATAAAAAACAAAAAATAAGCTGTCTGGGCTGAGTTCTTGCTTTCCTTACTATACCTAAATCCATATCATGATAAGTCTATTAATTGGCCCCTTCTTTTCAAGATACTCAATGATGAAGAATCCTTCTGAAAAACATTCTTTATAGGATGTTTTAAAAAGAAATTTAAAATCAAAATGTTGCTCCAAATGCTCCCTACCTTGGATGTAATACACGCTCGCATTCCTGATACATACACCTTAACACAATGCTTCTGATGTCATTTTAGTATTGAAGATTTTGAACACCTTTGGCTGTGTTCAAAAAACAATCCAACCCTTCAAGAGATTGTTGCTGAACACAAATCATCATTTATTACTCACCTTAAAGAATTGAATACTCTGATGGATGACTCACTAATACAAGAAATATTATCAGATAATATCTGGAATTCAATACCCATTTTAACTAGCTTTTGGATTATTGATTTACTCAAAGGAATTATACTCTTATCATTATCAACTAAAGTCACTGCATATGTATCTACAATAACACTATCATACAGTCTATTATCATCCCTTTACTATGACTTTTCTTCATCCTGCTATGAGATGTAGAAAAACAGAAACGTTGCTCTCAATGAATGGAAAATTGCTAATAACATTGAAGAAGACTACACTGTCCCTTGGAAATCCTCTGGTTTTCTACACTCCTCTCCTCTATCCTCAATCTCAAACTCCACCTATTTTATAGAGGCTACCGCCTATGGCTCCCACTGGTCAAATTTTTGGAAAGGCAGTAATTACACTCTCCCTTCCAAACATTTGATAACTGTATAATAGTTTAGTCTTGTTAAGTTTTCTTTTCTTTTTTTTTCTGTTTATAGTTTAGTTCAGAAAAGTGTAAGGTTGGTATTGATAAAGTAGTTTAGTTTATAAATTAATTTATAGATATTTTTGTATTTTTTGTTTTATTATATGTACCTAGTATTTTATAAATTTAATAAAGACCATGCAAAACTGCCGCACTTCAAAAAAAAAAAATTATATCAGGTTATTCTTAAAGGATTGGTGATTCTGATTTAATCCGTAAGGCAGTGTTATACACAGACATTTTTTACGTAAAACTGAGTAGATACGGACATCTGGGATATTGTTTAGGATTTGCATCTCGTAATTTGTCCTATAATAACTTGTACAATGAACATGTCCTTAGATATTTAGGATGATCCCAGACAATTTAATATGTTCTGGACAATTCAATAAATCTTTTTTTTATAATCAGATAATCAGTTTCTCAGTTTCGTATTTTAATTTGTCGGACTTTTAAATTATATCTCTCTTATACTTATATTTTGCACCTTTTTTTCACACTTATCTTTAAATATTGTGGAAGTTTAACAGAGGTCTAAAATGAAAGAAATTATTCTACAACTCCTTCACAACCCATCACCTTCACCGTTTTCACCACCTTTACTGTCTTTACTACCTTTACCATTTTTACTACCTTTACTGTCTTCACTGTCTTCACCGTCTTCACCACCTTTACCACCTTTACCGTCTTCACCACCTTCACTGTCTTTACCACCTTCACTGTCTTTACCACCTTCACTACCTTTATCACCTCTGTTACCTTTACCACCTTATAGCAGTGTTGTCATAGGACAGGAACAAGAATATGGGACTATATTTCATACTTTTATGTTCAAGACATTTAGGACAATATATAAATCATGTGATTATTTAATTATAAAACAAATTATTTATAATTTTTTTATTAATGCTATCAAATATCAAATTTTATTAAAAAGGTAATTTAAAATCATTTTTAAAAAGAGTTATTAACTCCCATTTAGCATTAGTATCAGTAGCAGGATATTCAATATCATCTATTACATTATTTTCATCAAATTCATCATTTATAATATATTCTTCTTCTAACATATCTACCCAACCTTGAAGATATTCACAAAATTCATTTTTTAGATTTAATTCATCATTTTCATTATCTAATTCTTCTGTTAAAGTTTCATTATCTTCTATTAAACCTTCATGATCTTCTATCAAATCATCTAAATTATCATTTCTAACTTGATTATTAAGTGATTTATCAATATCTAATGTAATTTCAGATATAGAAAGACAATGAGAATATATAATATCAGCTCCCAATTTACTCATTTCAAGAGCTTTAAATGACTATATAATAAAAAAATATTTAAAATATTATTTAATAAAGTAATTAACTTATAAATATAAACTAATATACCATTAAACGATTTCGCCAATTTGTTTGTAAAAATCCCATACAACTCCAAAGTCTTTCAACAGATACCACATTTACACATATACCAAAAATTCTATAGGCAACCAATCCTAGTTTATTTGTAGATATACTAACATAGTACCAATAATACCAAACATTACCATTAAATTGATTATATATATCAATATCAAATAGATATTTAGTTAAATGAAAATCATCAAATTTTCGAAGAATACATTTTGGTTCTTTTTTAAACTATATATGATAGTAATACATAAGCCACTTTCCAAAAGTTGAATAGTTTATATTAGAAATTGAATTATTAAAACATTTTATTCTATATTTTGGGTGTAATAAACAAGATAATAAAAGAAATGGCTGTTTCCATCCTTTCCAACATTGTTCAAGTCATGTAATTAATTTTGTAACAAGTGTAGTATTAGAGTAATTTAACTAAAATTGAGCTAAATAACCTAAACTATGAACTACTTGAAATAATTATGCCTTATCACATTATAAAACATTAAGTAATTTACTATAAGGGTTAATTAAGGATTTCGGCAATTGATGCAAGATTTTTTCAAAAAGTACTAGAATCAATTATTTCAAATATTATTCTTAAAATTGTTAGGTTTCTCCTTATTTATGATGTGTTTCTAAAATAGGTAGTTTAAACTTAATAGCTAATATCTAAATTAAATTTTCAATATTAATTTTTATAATAATAAATATTAAGTTTAATAAATAAAAAATATATTTACTTGTAATACCCTTTGAGTATTTAATAGATTTACACATATTGCATAAATACTATTTCACTATGTTTCTCCTAGAATAATTGGTGTTATATATTTTTTGTATGTTTCTTATTGTAGCTCTTTTAAACAAGCAATAAAAAATTTGTTATTTGAATTTCTAAAATATGTTATAAGTCGAATAGCTTAATCAATTGTAGTTTTAAATTCTGTAGATTCTTTGAAGATTTCACCTACATAAAGGTTAATCTGATATGCAAAACATGGTAGAAATACAACTGATCAAATTGAAACTCTTAATCTTCGCCTATATAATAAAATGAAATATTAATATTTAAATATTTATACAGCAAAACTAAAAAAAACATTAACAAAAATATACTGAGCTGCTGCATATACACCTGCACTATCAGTAACAACAGTATAAACAGTAATTTCTTTAGTTTTTAATTCAATAAGCATTGATTCTGTTTTTTCCATTACCTTAATATGATTTTCACATTTTGAACTAATGTCAACTGCCTTTCAGATATAAAGTCTTCCTTCCGAAGTTATTAAGACAATTCCTAATAGTTGCTTATTTTTAACATTCATCTACTCATCAAAAGTTAAAGTTATACCTATAAAATCTTCTATAAGAGCAGTTTTCATGACTTTATTAGCATTATCTACGGCTTTTTTTAAATTTTTCCTTCAAGTAAATGATGGTTAGGTAATTTCAAAAAAGGATTTAAAAAATCAAATAGTTGTTTGGCCTCAGGTTTATTAATTTAAGACAATGTCTATCTATATGAAACAGTAAGACGAAGTAACAATATATAAAATCTTTCTAAATCTTTTTTAGATAAAGATCAGATAATAAAATTATCCATAAGTCCATAAGTTGATCAGATAACTTTGTGAGTAAATGTTACAGAAGATTGAGATTGTGTAGAATGTTGTGAAGAATCTGTAACTAAAAAAAGTGATTGTTAATAAATACTTTTTAAAAATATAATATAAATTATATTTATGCTAATATTTACATGGTCTTTTATTTGGAATTATTGAAGTTAATAAATTTTTATTTTCAAGCAACTTAAATATTTCTGTACATTCTTCCATAGTTGTTTTAGTAGTAAAGTTTGGACATTTTTTAAAATGTTGAATTATTCAATCCCTTTTATTTGGAAAAAATGGTTTGCTTTCTTCTTCCTCTTCCAATTCCTTAATATATAGTTTATAATATATTTTGAAATTACATTGATTAATTTTAATTTTAATTCTAACAATATACTGATTTAGTAAAGAAGGAAGTGACATCTTATAAATCTTGAAATGATAAAAAATTATTAATTCTTACTAATTTAATTGCTATAAAAGGTGAATCAACCATTAAAATACCTAGAAAAACTTGCTCATATACCAAATTTCTAATCCTTACAAAATTGATATTATTCTTGATATTAAAGAAAATTGAACCTCTATTTCTAGTTTAAAATCCTGTAAGTAACAGAATATCTTTATTGTTAATATTGTTAAAGGTAAATTCGTGAGGTGGTGAAGGTAGTGAAGGTGGTAAAGGTGATAAAGGCGGTAAAGATGATAAAGATAGTGAAGATAGTGAAGGTGATGGATCATGGAAATGTTATAGAGTAATTTCTTTCATTTTAGACCTTTGTTAAACTTCCACAATATTTAAAGATAAGTATGAAAAAAAGGTGCGAAATATAAGTATAAGAAAGATATAATTTGAAAGTCTGACAAATTAAAGTATGAAGCAAAGATAGAAACTGATTATCTGATCATAAAAAAAAAGATTTATTGAATTGTCCGGGACATATCAAATTGTCTGGAATTATCCTAAATATCCAGAGACATGTCTATTGTACAAGTTATTATAGGACAAATTACAGAACGCAAATCTCAGACAATGTTTCAAATATCTGTATTCGCTCAATTTTATGCGAATAATGTTTGTGTATAATACTGGACATATGTGCATGTTCTATCCAAAATTTTACTGCGAGCTTAACTATATTGAGTCCTTTTAGGTGGAAGCAAAGCGGTACTCATGTCTTAACTGCAATTACTTATTCAATGACCTCAAGGAAGTTGTACTGCATGCATTAGATTCCATTAGCCTAACTAAAATTTGTCAGTTTTCATGTTATTCTATACATTACATAAGTATTTACGAACTTGGACTCTCAGGTAAGGTGACTGTCTTTGCTGTTAAATGCTATTAATCTCATCGTCGGGTTTCTGAAAACGTTTTAGAAGAATTCAGAGACATGTAAATAAAATTTTTGAGTTGTGATTAGTCAATCATATGCTATAATGTAATTTACATACACCAATCATGTCCTTTCATGTGATTTTTGTAGTGCTAAAAATCCTACTATTACTATTAAAATTGATATTACAAAATTTTTAACTACGAAAAATTTTTACAATAAAATTAAAAAAAATATGTTGCATTAAAGACCATATCAAGAGCTATCAAACAACATATTTTTTTTTAATATTTTTATAATTAAATAAAATTCCTTTACATTTTAAAGTTGCTAGTAATATTGGATGTGACTAAGCCGTTTGCACCATATCTAGCCTATAAATTAATATGATTTAATAAAGTTTTATAAAACAAATAATATAAAAAATGAATATTAAAATTAATACCTGAAATATCTTACATCTATTAATAAATATCATTGGTGATTTAGCCTTATTATATCCAATTTCTTGATAAATTTAAAAGGCAATTTCTTGGTAATAAATTGCTAGGTTTCTATTGGTAATTTCTAAAAGTTCATCTTTAAATATTTGAATACGTGAAACTAATTGATTAAAATCAATAAATTCTGAATATCCTTTTAATAACCATTTGTAATGATATGTAACTCAGCACAATTGAATATCATTATTTTCACAGCGTAGCTGTGAAAATCATTGATATTCTGATTTTTTATAATTAACAATAACTATAATAAATCGTTTATCAGGCAAAAAATCATTATCAGGCATTAATAACTTTTATTAAGGCACATTTAAAACTAATTAATTATATATAGTACAATTTGTATAATAAGTTTTATTTATAATTATTTTTTTTCCCTTTCTTTTTTTCTTTTGACGTGTATTTAATTCAGAAGATGAAATTTCTTGTAAAGGCCTCTTATTTTTTTATTTAATAGTTGCGAAGTCTTACTAAAACCATTGGATGACTATACAATTTAAATTAAATGTAATATAAAATTCAAATATAATAATATCATTATAATAAAATGTAAAAATACATTGGGAATCAAATTTGATTTGTGATTCGGGGGCTCCTGCGGAGCCCCAAATCAACCAATTGATTTTCCTAATATAATAGTTATTCGGCACTTCGTGCCGAATAACTATTAATTATATATTAACATGCATGAAATATTAAGAAATACCAATAAGATTATCTGTAACAAAAATATTTATATTTTGATTCTATTTTATTTATAATGTATTCTCAAATAAAAAAATTATATATTTTTACAAATTTTCTAAAATTGACTTGCATATGATAATCCAACTATCCTTTTTGTCCTCAATACTTTTTATTCAGCCTTTACTTTAAGGCTTAATGACTATCTCTACTTTCTTCATTAAATAAGAAATTGATATAATTAAAATTTCAAGTTTATAATTAATTAAGTAAAATTTTTTTATCATATTACAGTATCTACAATATAAACAAAAAAGTCCGTTTTTATATAACACCATCGTCAGTACCATTAACATTTACAGAGTCCAATTTTCCCAAACATTTCATTAAAGCTTCTAATTCATTTCTAAAACCTCTGATTTCAGAATTTTTTTTATCGATTAATACTCCCCACTTTGCTTTCCATCTCTCAAGTTGCAATTCACCTTGACGTTTTGTCTCTACAATTATGTCCTGTAATTCTTTTTCTCGTTTCATGAAGCGTGCTTCAATCTCGGAAATTTGTTTTGCTAGCGCATCAAGCTGTACTGTTGTAGCAGGAGCGACATCAGATGAAAATTGTGCCAATGGAGGTTTATATTGTGGTGGCGCATTATAAACCATGTCAACCTTTTTAATTATTGTTTGTTGACGAGCAATATTGGTTTGTCGCAATATTACATTTTCCTCCTGAAGCTGTCGAATAAGTTGTTTTGCAGTTTCACTCAAACCTTCAATTACTTTAGAATCAACTCCATCATTATCAACAAGTTTTGTTATATCACGTGTCTTTCCATTTACGAGTTCTTTCGTACCGTGGAATACATTACCTGGTAGGGAAGGTACAACAAGTGTAAGCAACTCACGTTGACGTTCAAGAACATTTTCTAGACCAACGCATCTTCCTTTCAAAACACTGATTTCTGCCTCTTTTTCCACCGTTAATTTTCTTAATCCTGCCACATCTTCATCAGCAGCAAGACTATTTTTAGTGGATTGTTGTAGAAGTGACAATGTATTCTCATGAACTGCTTGTCGAACAGCTTCAGATGTAGCCAATTGAGCTTTTAATGTAATATTTTCAGCGGTAAGCGATTCAATTTGACTTCGAAGTTTTTGAATTTCAGCTGTTGAAGCTGGCATTAAATTCGAATTATTCGAAGAAATTGGTACACTTTTCGATTCATTCGATAATGGTTTTGTCGTATCACTATCAGAAGTTGGTTCATTCATATTTGCTCTTCGAGATTCTTTCCGTTCCATTTGTAATAACTCTCGCAAATGCTCAACTTGTGTTTTTAGTTGTTTGACAGTAGTATCGTATCCGCTACCCCATTGAATTTTTTCTCGAGTAATAGCTAATAGTTTAGATTCGGCGTCAGTAGTTCGTTGATGAGCAGCTTCAAGTTGCATGTCCCTTTCCTTAATAGTACGTTCAAGTTGAGCAATAAGTTTTTCGATGTCCGATATTTCTTGGTTGTCATCGAGATCTCCAAAAAGTCCCATAATATCACTAGTTATAGGTAAGGAAGAAATATCACCAATTTCTTTATCAAAAGGTAAAGCATCATTAATATACTTTATAGCATTACAATTACCATGGCTTGGAGTATTCCCACTAGATCCAATAGCGTCTCCTGTATTGACAACTGCACCACCATTTACAGCCGTTTGATTTGCGTTATTAATCTTCTCAACATAATTTTCACATTCTTCAGTTTTTTCAAGGTAAGCATTTTGATAATATTCTAATTGTTCTTCCTTTCTCTTTAATTTATCCACCAATTCTTCAATAATATTTTGTTTAGTATCCAATTCCTTTAATAAATTTGGTGAAGCCATTACAGGTTGAGGCGGATTGTTAATGATATTTGCGGAGCTGTTTTCAGTTGAATCAGCAGGAAGTTCCAATAAAAGTTCTTCCATTTCACGCATTTTTTGATCATATTTTTCTTTTCGCTCGGCATTATCTTTTTTCAATGTTTCAACTTCTTCTTCAAGCTTAACTTTTAATTCTTTTAACAACTTCACTTCATCTTCTAATTTTCCCACAGTCTCACGTGAAGATTTATTTTCTTCTTCCAATTTCATGAGTTTAACTTTCATTTCAGCAAATTCTTCGCTAGAAATATCAAGTAGATCATCTTCTTGTAAATCTAGAAGATCATCCTTACCGCTCAAAGCACTTATATTGGATAAAACCGAAGGTGTGGGACTGACTGTACGAGTAACGGTACTGGCACGCGACATTCCGCCTAAAGAAGATTGTGAAGTGGTTCTTTTGAGAGTTTTCGTGGTAGGAGAACGTGGTGAACTTGTTTCTTTGTTAAATTTTGAAACGTCAGCTGTAGACTTGCGTCTCTTAGTAAGAAGTAAATTAGTCCTTCGTAAATCAGTACAAATCTGTGTGATTTCTGGATTTGAACCATATTTTGTTTCAATTTTTTCAATAGCGCTCTGTAATTTACGAAAACGACTTTCACGTCCTTCCTTCGAAATTGCTTCCTTTTTAATGCCCTCAATTTGTGATTCATATGTATATTTCATCATGTTCATTTCTTCTGTCATTTTCTCTAATGATTCTGTTCGTTCTCGAGATACAGTAACGATTTCTCCACGCGCCTTGGACAATTGATGTTCCACATCATCAATTTTAATCATATATTCACTTTCTCTATCTCTGAGATCGCTCAATTCTTTTTTCAATTCATTCATTTCTTTGAGAGCAAGTTCTTTAATTTCGTAAGTTTTTTCTTTCTCTTTTAATCGTTCAATCTCTTTCTTCATTTCCTCAATTTGTTTTACAGTTCCTTCTGGCACAGTTTCTTGAGATTCTTTCTCATACAACAATTCCTTCAAATGTTCAATCTCACTATATAACTCATGGACTTTATTATGTTGTTTTTCTTGTTCTGCATCCGAAGCCCCTAATCGTTCATTCATACTTTTTATTTCACTAACTAACTTATCATTTTCCTTCTGATAACCACTAATTAATACTTCTTGGTCTTCCATTTCTCTTTCTATTCTTATTAAATCTTCATGGGTAAGTGCAAGAGGTTCTTCTTGTTGTTCAATAATATCTTTTAAATCAGATTCATAGTTTTGAATTTTATTTCCGGCTTCCCATAATTCATTTTTAAGATATTCAACTTCAACTTCTTTGGAAGCAAGTGTATGTAATAATTCTTGATTTCTCTTTAATAAATGAGATTTTTCAGCAATTGCAACTGTTGAATCTTGATATCTCTTTGACATCTCATTTAAAGTTTCTTCAAACTGAGCATTTATTTCATCAAGTTCACTTGATATCTCTACAGTTTTAACAGGAGACTTTAAGGAACGTTGATAATCATTTGCATTATTTGAAGGGGAAGGAGCTTGAATAAGCCTCGCATTAGCACGACGTAATACTGTTCTTTTCTTAGTCAAACGAGGTGAAGCAGGAGATCTTACCATGTAACGTTGTTCTTTACGAGTAGGGCGTCCTATAGTAGTATCGATTGTTATACCAGGCCCTTCTTTTGCATTATTTTGCTCATTAGAAGAATTAGAGGATTTATTATTACTATCATTTATACGTCCAGAAGAATCTTCATTATTCATTTTTGAAGAATCATTTTCGATTATGTCAGTTACTTGTGTTGTTATAATGGTATTAGAAGTAACGGAATTTGAATCAGATTTGGTATCTTCCTTTTGTGAATCTTCCTTTTGTGAATCAGCAATAATGGACTCGCTTGTAGTAATTCCTATTAAACTTGCTAAACGAGTTGGTAATGATAGCCGTGATTGTGAACGATTTGTTTGTAATACATCAGCATTTTTTGTAATATCTGTTTTTTGTTGCTGTCCTTTATTTCTTTTTAATTTATCATCAATCCATTCATCTGCCATGAAAGAACCTGAATCTTGCCTTGGATGTTGTATTAATGTTTTACAATTATGATCCAACTCTGATAAAGTATTATCATATTGACCAGTAGAATTACTAGAAGCAGCGATTGTTGAAGATGGTTTGGCATGCTTTTTTGACTCCCCAGTTTCATACATTTTATTATTAGAATTTGATGATGAACTATTATTCTTACGACTTTCCTCACGTGAAGATTTTGTTGCATGATTACTACTATCTGATGCACGAATAGACTTCAATTTAGCTTCCCTTAAAATATCTTCTACCATAGAATGGGGAACACTCTTTTTACTGCTAGAACTACTATTTGAATTTCTTATTGATTCAATAAGTCTTTGAGTTTCCGGTGATAAGCCTTGAATTGGCTTGTCACTTTTACCATTTTCTCTACCACTACCATCAACAAGAATAGAATTTTTTGATTTTTTACTTGACTCTTTTCTTGACGTAGTATTTTCGTTAGAGTTATGACCCTGCGAATCTTTTTTTCCAAAGCGATCTTTATCGCTCATTGTATTTTATAAAATATTTACACTAAAGCAAATATATTTGTGATTAAATTTAATTTTGTTTTGGAATCAGGTAATTAAATGTGGTGAAATGTAACTTATAAAAGAATCTAGAGTGTGCGTTAACACAAAGGCAAAATTACTTTTTTCTTCCAAAAACCAACCATAAATATCGTTTAAGGATACTAATGTATATCGTTTTCAGCGACTCAATGCAGACCCAAATTTGGTAATGATTAACGCCCCAAAATTGATCAATGTGTACTTTAATTTCCATTGTGTAAATTTAACAAAATTCATGCAAAATGATATAAAAGTTAAGTTCGTTTTCCGAAACGATAAGAGATTTTTGATCAATAAAAACTATAGCAAAAGTCATTATTCAAGATTTGGTATGATTGGTAATCATTGAATTTGATGATCGACAAATATATAACCATTTAAAGTGATATTTATAATTAATAATTTTTATTAACAAAAAAAAGTATGAATTTTAATATATATTAATATATAAGTTCCTAAACTATTTAATTAAATAAAAATATATCTTTTATTTATTTTTATATAAATAGTTTAATTTATAAATAAAACTTGTATATTAATCATTTATATTTGTAAAATAATAATATAAAAGGATCTTTAATAGATAAATTATATAATTTACAGTATATAATAAAAATGTTTAATAAAAAAATATAAACAAATATATTTAAAATAAAAGATTTAAGATAAATTTATTTTTGTTTAATATATTAATATTAATAATTAAATTTATTATTTTTAATAAAAAGTATTCTTTTTATAATAAGGTAACATTAAATTAATTTTTTATATTACATTTTTCTCTTTCTTTTTGATTTTAAAATTTTATCAAAAAAAAATATATATTTATTTATAAATAAAATTGAGTTTTAGATTATATGATTGATCAGTCTGAATATCATATATTTAGCAAATTTTATTAAAGTAATATATGATTGATGATTAACTATACTCTATCTATTATCATTTTTTTATAATTTTTCATTAATTATATATTAAAATAGAACTCTATTACTTTTTTTCACTTTCTAATATTTAAAATAATTTTTATTATATTTTAAGTATATATATATCTCAAAAGTTTGATTTAGCTAAAAATAAAAAAAGTAAATGAAAAAAATTTTCTAAATATTTGATGATGCTACTTTAGATATACAATTATATATAGGAAAAATAATTTAAGTGTTAGTTTATACTAATAATAAAGACTTATAAAAATTTATAAAAGAAAAAATAAATAGTCATATAATATTATTAAATATCTTTAAAAAACTTAAAACTATTGAAATTAAACTTTCTATTTGAAAAGAAAAAAGATATGTTAAAATTTATTTTATAATAAAATTATTTTACTTTTAGAAAATAAAAAAATATAATAAATTTGTGATACTTATTAAACTATAGTCAACTCTTTCTATAATGAATTTTGATATAATAAATTTTATATTACAACAAATCTTTAATGTGATACAGATTTTTCATATAAAAAAAGTCTTATTATACTAAATTATACTAAATAAATGCTATATAATATTTAACAAATTATAATTTATTAATATAGCATAAATAAATGATCCTTTTTATAATGAATTTATTTATATCAAATTTTTTTTTGATACAATGAAGATTTTTTTTCAAAATATGAAAAATTAAGAATAAATTATTTTGACTATAAAAGATAATTTAATATTTATCTTTTTTCAAATATATTAAATATATATTCTTTAATATTAAATAAATTAAGAAAAATGGATTTTTGCATTTCATATTTTATGTTTGTATATTATGTTTTATTTTACTTTTTATTAAATATTTTTTTAAAAAATATCAAATATTCTATTTTACTATTTTATTATATAATTTTTTTTAAAATGTTAAAACAAAATCAACTTCAATTTTATCTAAAATTCTTAAAAAACATAAATCTCTTACTATAATACAAAAAATAAGTTTATTTAAAAAATTATTTTTGTCTTTTATAAAAAACAAAGACTTAGCTAGTGAGTTTGATATTATTAAAGGAATAATTTGTAATATTTTAAAAGCAAAAGACTATTAACTTGCTATAGATCTTAATTCATATTAAGTTAGTTTAAAATATAAAAAAATCATCTTTTTCTAATATCAAAGAAATATTAACCATTTGGATGAAAATGCTATTCAAGTAGGCCTTATTATAATTGATAATATTCTTTTAATTAAGGCCTTAAAGTTTTTTTTTTATTTAAAAAAATAAATTCAAAGGTTTCAATAGACAAGTTAATAATTTTAAGAAACAGCATAATTTAAAATAACATAATATATATAGTAAAGCTGTAACATATAATTTTTAATATTATTAAAATTTTGTTAATCTTAATACTGAAATTTTTAAATATTAAAAAAATTTAAATGTGTTACTTCAAGATCTTGATATAATATGAAAAGATTTCTGTCAAATTTTAAAAATTATAATTCTAAAAATATCTTTAATTATAATAAAACAGAATTATTTTTAAAAATGAAACTCAATTATATAATATAAAATGAGTATATGTCTAAAAAAGATAATCAAAAAATCATATGTCTTTTATTCTTACTTGTAATATAATCAGAAATGAAAAATTACCTCTTTTATTCATACATAAGTATAAAAATCCTCAGGCTCTTAAAATATCAATAAAAGAAACTATTAGTAAATTATTACTAAATTAAAAGTTAAATATACACTACTTTCAGAAAAGTATCTGATCAAGCCTTTTTTAAATTTCTTAAGAATGGACATATTAACTAAATAAAAATTTTTTATTTAAAATAACCCTCTGGTTTTAATGATAATGTGCATATATTTATATTTGTATAACAATGCTAGTGTGTGATTTTAGTAGTGCAGTCATATGCGCTTGCATATGACTGATAATTTTCTGCATATAGTACTTTTTAAATATATGCACAAATTCACACTATGCATAAATCCTGTACAGTTGCAAATTTCTGCACGATTTTACACAGTTACAAATTTCTGCATAATCTCGCATAGTTGCACACAATTTTACATAATTCTGTACAGATTCTACACAGTTACACACAATTCTGCACAAATTCTACACAGTTGCACACAAATTTCACACTATGAGATTATCATTTCAGATCATTTAATTTTTATTTAAAAAAAATTTGAACTAATTACAAATTATGGATAAATTTTTAGGTTTTAATAATAAATGATCAGAAACTCCTACTAGTTTTGTAAGTGGCTCAGAAATTTCTGGTAGTCTATTTAAACTAAAAGAAAAAATAAAGATAAAAGTACTCCAACAGTTAAAAAACTGAAAACTGCAGCTGCTTTGAAAGAATAATGGCGTACTATATATGGTAACTGGTTAGTATATCAAGAGGTTAATAAGAAAGTTTTTATGTTTTGTATCTGATGTGAGAAAGTAGGCTATAATAATCAAATGGCTAAAAGATGTGGTACTTATAAAAAAGATTTAGTCAATAGGCATGTTAAGAATCAGAAATATACACTTTTGAAAAAAGCAAGAAAAATAAATCAGCTAAATATAATGCAAAGCTTATCTAATCGTTTAACTAATGACAATGAAAAAATAATTAACCAAATAAAATGCGTGTATTTTGTGACTAAAAATTATCTTTCACTAAACCTATATTTTGAATTATGTAATTTAGTACTAAATTCTAATAGATCTTTAAAAATTACTACATCACAACTTCTTCAACTTCTTTCTCTTTCTTCTTCAAATCTACCTGTTAAAACTTCTCAATATAGATAATATAATAATTCAAAATATGCTCAAAAATTTGAAGAAGCAATTTTTTATGTCATAGAAAATACATTGATTAATAAAATTAAGGCTTCTAAGTGATAGAGTATTTTAATTGATGAATCAACTGCAATAACTGATGAAAAATACTTAGTAATTGTCTCAAAACATATAGCAAATAATATGCCAGTATTACATTATTTAGGATTGATAGAATTTGATAATTGCAATGCTAATAATATTGCAATACAAATAAAAAGCTTTTTAAATGAAAAAGGTCTGCAAATTGAAAACATTGCTCATTTTGGAAGTGATGGTGCTTCTGTTATGATAGGTTAGTTGTAAATTATAATGAAAATAATTTAATATATAATTAGTTAATTTATATGATTATTTTTTTATTTAGGAAATATTAATAGTATAGCGTTACAATTGAAAAAAGAAAATCCTTTCATGACTTCTATTTATTGTATTGTATATAGACTTCATTTAGCTGACCAAGATGTTATAAAAGAAATAGCATATTTTAAAGAATATGAAGTTATTTGCAAACAATTATATGAATATTTCAGTAGATCATATAAATAAATGTAAAATTTAAAGTTTATGTAAGATGTTAACGAAGATTCACAACTTACCATATTGAATATTATTAATACAAGATGGTTGTCTATGTCGAATATTGTATATGATCTCTATCAAGTTATTTTTTTAGTTATTGATACTCTTAATATTGACATAATCACTACAAATAATCCTAAAGATAGGACTCAAGCTTTTCAATTAGTTAATAATCTTGATCCAGAATTTATTATATCAACAATGTTCTTGGTAGATTTAATGTATATTTTATCAAAAATGATCAAGATTTTTCAATGTGATCATGTATATCTTTTAGAATTAAAGTATTCTTTAGAAATGACTATTTTAGCTATTAAAGCGCAATTTATTAAAACTGAAAAAGTTTTTCTAACATATAGAACAATTTTATATAAATATATGAAAGATAATAATATTCATTCTAACAGTATACCTTCTTTTATTTTAAAATTTTCTG
>CAJVPQ010000882.1:0-22393 GCA_910591825.1 Funneliformis caledonium
TTTAGACCTGAATTCTATATTATGGATTCATATAGCTAGAAGGGCTTCTGGCCTATGATTGGGATCTTTCTGGATATTTTTTTTTCGATTTTGACCCCAAAACCCCCAAAATTGCTCTACTAATAAAAGCTGAATAAATCTACAGATATTTAAATATTATAAATAATCATAGGTAAGGATTTTTTTGCAAATTTTAATAAAATATATTGCTAATCTATTTCTTTCAAATATATATATAAATTATAAATGAAAAATGGATAAATTTTTGAAAATAAAAATGGTATTAGTAATAATAATGATGAAAGTGAAGATAATTGTGATAGAAATAATTATAATAATTATTATAAATACAAAATTTCAAAACTTTAAAAATGTGTCAAGTATTCTCATTCCTTTTATATCATTATCTAATTATATTTTTTTCTTCTTTTATATTGTAATTTTTGAATTTTTAATATATACTACTTTATTATTACAAATAGCATTCTCATGCTAATAAATAATTTTAGAAATAAACTTCTTTTCTATTTTATTAAACTCTTTTAATCTTTTTAATAGTTTTATCTTCTAATTATTTATCAACAATTTTATTTCTAACTATTTTTTACTTTTAATAACTCTATTTCTTCTATAATAGTTTTAAGAAATATATAACATTCTTTTTTTTTAGGTATTTTACTAACTTATTATTAATATTTTATTTTATGTAATATTAATAAAATTTTTCTCATTAATTTATAAAGATTTTATCATAATTAAAAGGATTTTCTATGATCAAATGAATGTATAATTTATGTTAATACTAAATTATCATAATTTTAGCCTTAATTATAAACATAATATTGCTTTTATATGATTCAATTTATTTTAAATATAGGCTAATTATATATCAGATAAATTTAAATGCTTATAATTTTTTATATAAATTTTTTTTCAAAAATTTAATCAAAAATTTTAATAAATATATCTTGAAAATTAAAGTTATTAATTTATTTTCTTTAAATTTTATTTTTTAAAATTTTTGAAAATTTTTAAGTATTACAATTTTATTATTAAATGTAGTTTACTTGTATCATATTAAATTTAAAATTTTATATATTTTTCATTTTTTAATAATTTATTTAATTTAATTTAATAATAATTTTAAAAACAAATTAGTATAAGTATTATAATCAAATTTTAGATGAATGATAATGTTAAAAGAAAAATAATTTTGTAAGTTTTAACTGATTCCTTTATTAATAAGTTGAAAATCACATAAAAATTAATTTATAATTTAAGCAAAATATGATATATTTTATATAAAACTATTTACTGCAATTAATTATTTGTTAAACTATAAAAAATGAAAAATTTGTAAAATAAAATATAATAAAAATATAATAAAAAACACTAAAAATAATATAAATAATATTATAATAATTATAATAAAAAATAATAAATATTTAAAGAAATAACAAATTAAAATAAATCTAATAAATCAGATAAATCAAATAAATTCAATCTGATTTTTCTGATATAGTATGTTAATTAATTTTGATGATATATGATCTTCTTTAATTGATTTACAATACATAAAATTACATCTAATAACCTAATATAAATAAATAATTATATAGTTTTAAATAAATAGAAAAAAATTAAATTATTATTTTTTAAAAAAATTTATTTATAAATTTGTAGTTTAGATAATACTTTTTTATATATAAAAAGTTTTTAAATTAAATATTATAGCATTAAATATATAAGTTTTTATATTAATTATTTTATTAGGTTTAAAATAAATTAGCAAATTTAGTATTTATATGATATAAAATAATATTTATAAATTTACTAAGCATATGATTTGTAATTATACATTATTAAAACTTTAAGATATAATATTTGATTTATTTAAATATTTGTCAATAATTCAAAAAAAAATATTTTTTATTTATTATTATAAACTAATTTTTTTTAAAGATTTTTTTTAATTATAGATTTAATAAAGATTATCATTTTTAAGAAAATCAGACCCTAAAATGAAATGTGATCTGTTAAATGTTTTTTTTATTTTGATATATTTCCATTTATAGAACAAGGATATAATTCGAAATTCGAAAACAAAAGAAAAAAATAAAAAAATATTTTTCTTGGAGTTAGAACTGCCGTATGCTAAAAAGTACATCTGTTATAGATCACTCGAAGTTGAAATTCCTTTAATTCCTTTTCCCTTTATTAAAAACAAAAATAATTAACTCGATTTGATTATAAAACATGAGAAAGAAATTTTGCATAATAAAGTTCTTTGTTTAAAACAAGGTGAAGTTAGATGTTACCATGCAAATTGTATATCATTATAAGAAAAGGAAAGAATAAATAGTTAGGATCAACTTGGATGACAGGTTTTTTCCTGCATGGAGTTTTTAATCCGAAAAAAAAAATGGTCCGATTTGTAAGAAATTAGTAAAATCTTTTTTTGATTATAAAAATTTGACTCCGCCTTTCCCGATTCTAAAACTTTTTAGGAATTCAACTTTCACACACAAAATAAAATTTTTTTTTTTTTCCCTGCTTTTTTTTTTTCCGATACTTTTTGTTTTTCTTTTTTAAAATTTTAATTTTAGTTTCTCCAAAAGTAAAAGAAATTATAAATAACGTGATATACATAATTTTTTTTCTCTATTTTTTTTTTTTTTTTTTGAAAAGAAATTTGTCTAAAACATCAAAAAAAAAAAAAAAAAAAACTATTATTATATGTGTATATATTTATATTTTATTTAAAATGAGTTCAGCAAAAAGACCATATAAAGAAACGATGTCTTCATCCTCTTCCATTTCAAATACTACCACCGCTTCTGTAAATGATGATTTTGTGAAATTACAAATTGAACAAGACATACAAGATATGGATATCGAACAAAATTTAAACCCAAAAGAATTAATCGAAGGAAACTTTAGAAGGAAAAGACCAAATAATGATAAGGATGATGATGATTTACTCAAATCAAATACTTTTGTTTCAAATCCTTTTCCATCTTTTTTAAATGATAATTCATTTCAACCATTTCAATTATCATCAACATTATCACCACGAGCATCCGATACTACGATTTCTTCTACAAGATTTCACAAAGTCTCAGCGACTACTTTAAATGATGAAAATATTGAAACAGATTCAAATTGTACTTCACCAATTGATTTTTTTTTAAATAATAACAATAATAACAATAATAACGACAATTTTTCATTAAAGCAAAGTCCAATCGATTTATTAACGCCATCATCAACCATTTCAACGTCAGAGACAAATCAAACAAGAGATAGCGATATCACTTATGTCACTACAAATGTGAATTCATTTAATAATCCTTCCAACGATTTTTTCTCACCGCCTATTGATTTTACTAGAGAATATATTCGTACAGAATTACGAGAATCTGATAGTAAAGGACCATTTAGTTCATTTTATCCACAAATCTATAATAACAACCGTCTGGTAGTTTTTGAAGAACCATTTAATTATTTAAGACAATTATTTGAATTTTGCAATAATAGTTCAACAAAATTAGCATCAAACGTAACTTCAGTATTAACTGGATTAGTTACATTATTAAATGTTCAATTAGATGGGTTTGATATACCATTTATTGAACATCATAAATGGAATGGTTCAAATTTTTACGGGTCTATTGATGTTGCAACTTTATTGGACCATTTAGATGAAGGTTTAGGTATATCATCTACCGAATATGTTTTTTATGATCGTGCCGATAATGGATCATCTTTTATAAGAACCGGTAGATCAGTTTTAAATTTTCGTAAAACGTATGGTAAACCTAAATCCACTGCCGATACTCCTTCTCCACAGACTTTGTTAGATAATAATGAATTAAGGCATGCAGTATTGGATGCAGATGCTGAAAGAGAAACTCAACTTTTCTTGGAATTTTTAGCCGAAGATGATCAAGATAATGATATCGACCATGCAGATGAAAGTGACTCTTTTACTGAAATTTCAAGCAATGATGTAGACGACGATGATGACGATGATGGTTCTCATATCCAGGGACCGGCTTCGACTCGTGTTTTACAACATACAACCGATACATTCGGCAATCCTTCGAGTACGACAAGAACAACTACTGCCGTTCGTTGTATATCAAAACCTTCTGCCGGTGGCATTGATAGCGAAACTGATGATGATTTGATTCACAGCGAGGAATCTGCTTTTGAAGAAATTGATGACGACTCTGATATTGAAAGTGTTTTGACTGATTCAACTATCGAAGAAGATTGGCATAGTGTCTCGAGACATAATTCCAAGTAATTTTGTACATTGTTTTTTTTTACATATATATAAATATCTTTTTTTTTTTTTATTGTTCTTGATACCGAAAGTAAATTAAAATTTATATAAAATACATTAAAAAAAAAAAAAAAAAAAAAACCTTATTATAAGGACTTAAACTTGATTTTAAATAATAATTAGTCTCGTTTATTTGTTAAAAAACATTATGATAATGAAGAACAGCTTAATAATACATTAGACAC
The DNA here is from genome assembly GCA_910591825.1 of Funneliformis caledonium. Taxonomy (NCBI): domain Eukaryota; kingdom Fungi; phylum Glomeromycota; class Glomeromycetes; order Glomerales; family Glomeraceae; genus Funneliformis; species Funneliformis caledonium. Next base: position 4,534 of record CAJVPQ010000882.1, read on the forward strand.
TTTAATAACTTTACCTTGAACTTATACCGATTTTCTTTTTAAAAGGAAGATTTCTGCATAAGGTCAGGATATTTAGATCCTATAGCAATTACAACTTCTTCGACGTGATGACAAACGTTTTGAATAGCTAAATCCCATTTAGCTCCCAGCACGCCACAAATAGATTTACCACCACTTCCGTAACTACTTTCAAAGAATATTAACCTTTCAATTTGATCAATTGTACCCTGCATACGACCTTGTTCAATCATTGAACTAGCAATTTGTTCAGCTTGATCAGGAGAAATAGCCAACAAAGAACCAAGTTCTTCAAATGTTATATTATTATAAATCATTGAAGCTGATAAAAGATTATGTTCGATAACAGCTCTATCAAGTACTGTTGTACCATCTGGCAATCTTGCCTTTTGATGATCTTTTAGGGTTTCTGCGAATCCTTTAACTTCATTTGGCCTTAAAACGCGATCAAGGTACATTTTTTCCAAAATTGAAAAATGCGGTAAACGTTGGACACGTTCATCCTTATAAAGTGTTGCCAACATACGTGAACGTTGTGGTCCTGCTCCTGCCAACACTGCACAAGTTATAGCTGCATTCCTTTTAATAAAAATAATTGTAAACTTATTATTATTATTATTATTTTGTAAAATAAATTCATTTGTTCAAGTGAATACTCACAAACAATTTGTACGGTCATCAGCCGCTAACTCTGAAACATAACTCAATTCGTGATATTTTGAACTAGCTTCCAAGAATTTTCTCTTGAAATCAAATATTTTCGCCTGCGATAATTTAAATGTAAGATTAATCACTTGATCTTTACAGCTAGGAACTAGTAACGCAGCACGACTGAGATATGTTTCTGCTGAAACTGCTTCGTCTTCTTCCAAAAGAAGTTGAACGATCTTGATATAAATCTTTAATTTATATTCTTCCGGTATAGTTCTTTTAAAAAAATAATTTATTAATCAAATAGTAAATTAGAAAAAAAAAAGAAAAATCTTTTGTATTGAATGAATTATACCTATGTCCAGAGTCTAATGGAATTCCTTGTAACACTTTAGCTGCCTCAAGCCAATCTTCCTCATTTTCATAGATTTCTGCCAATTTCTCACGAAGGGTTGAAATCTATAATGATAAAAACGCGAAAATAATATCAATTTAAAATAATTAAAAAATTTAAAAAAAATTAAAATTAAAAACCATAACCAAACAACCTTACCTGTTCTTCGAAGCTAACAACTCTAGGTTGTACTTTACTTAAAGCAAAATGAAGAACACGTTTCTTAATCTCTGAATTACTAATTTTGTCAACACCTTGTACAAAGTCACTTAATACTTGACGAGAAATAACCAAGCCAACTTGTTCTTGTACAATATGATCAACAAAAGCTTCTAAACTATCCGCAAGTATTGGTTCATTTGTTGAAGTTAAAATGGTTTCAAGTAAAGAACGATATTCTGTAGTTTTGTCCTTTTGTGAAGGAATTGCCGCAATAATTCGAAGTCTTTCATTAATATCAGACATTATATTATCGTGAATGTTTTCTTGGTTAGAAGGTTAAAATTTTTTTATACAATAAAATTGATTCAGATTTAGAGCTCCGAACAAGGTCGGGTCGGATCGGGTTAATCAAATTACCCGACCCGAGGGATCATTTCTGGTTTACCCGACCCGATCCGACCCAAAAAAGTAAATATATAAGTAATTAATAGAATAAGATAATAAACAATATTATAATTTTTTATTATAAAAAAAAAAAACAAAAATTTCCCTCTTTCTTTATCCAATATATTAATAAAAATAATTATGAAAATTATATCCGAAAAAAAAAAAATCGCGTATATATATAGATAATATACCGAAAATTAAAAATCATTCCGCTCTAATTGGTTGACCAGAATTTTTGTCGGAACGCACATGATTGTAGAATATATCTATATATTTGTCATACCTAACTATTTTTCTTTCATTCTCTTACACTTTTTTTTTTTTTTTCCCGGTAAAAATGACATTAGAACAATATAATGCAAAAAATTCAAAACTACCACCAGGACATGGTCAAATTAAATGTTATGTATCTCCTTCAACGACCAAACCATCATTCTCCACTTTTCATGCGTCATATCCAATAAAACTTTTAACACCTAAATTACATAGTCCATATTTAGCAGCAGTTTATATCATAACATACGGAGGAGGAATGGTATCAGGGGATTCCGTTTCTCTTTCAGTTGAATCTCATCCAAATGTTAATTTAATGTTATTAACACAAGGTTCAACTAAGATATATAAACAACGTCCAGGAAGAATGTTTGTTAATAACAATATTCAACAAAATGGTGAAGAAGTAATAAAATCTAAGGGAACTCAACAAACGGTTAATGCTTTTATACATAAAGATTCTTTATTACTTCAACTACCCGAGCCAACAACTTGTTTTCGAGATGCTGAATTTACTCAAAGACAAATGTTTACTTTACAAGATAGAACTTCTTCTGTCGTTATACTTGATTGGTTTACTTGTGGTAGAATGTCTCGCGGTGAACGTTGGGATTTTTTAAAGTATAATTCTGGTATTGATTTAATTCTTGGTGATAAATTAATTTTTCGTGATGTAATATTATTAAAAAAGAATCATCATATATTATTGAAAACCCGTTTGGAGCCATATGAATGTTATGCTACTTTAGTTTTATATGGTCCAAAAGTTCTTCCTTTAATTAATTCTATAATGGAAGAATTTAATAAAATCGTTATAGACAAAATAAGTGTAATGCCTGACTTAATTTGGTCTGCCTCCATTCTTGGTGAGAAACAAGACGTAATAAATGGTGTAGTCGTTAAAATTGCTGGAATAACGACCGAACTTGTAAGAAATTTCTTAATTAAAGTTTCTCTTAAAGGTCTTGAAGATATAGTTGGTGAAAATTTATTTGAACGAGCTTTATAGATTAATTAATCAATTTTATTTATTTATTGAATCTTTTATTAACGTTAATAAAATAATTATTTTTAATTTTTTTTTCTTCAATCTTTCAATTAAATATTAGATTTCTTTTTGATAATCAAAAGTAAAATAACCTTAAAAAAATAAATTTATTAATACTCTTTTGCTATGGGTGTAGATTGTCTAGACCAACGGACGAGATGGGTCAAGACATTGAATTAATCTATCGTCACCTTTTTTAATGAGTTTATCCAAAAGGATCGGAATTAAAAATTGTACTGTCCACGAATATCATGTTTCCAAATCATGATATTTGCGTTATTTCCTGATATTTCGAATTCATTTTATTTTGATACATTACATATGTTAATGGCGGTTGGATTGTATAATGTAAATTTAATGGAATTTAATTTTGAATAGTGCATTACAAATTTGGTATAAAAATTGTAAAAAGAAAAATTAAATAAATATAATGTTTTGGTTAAATATAAAAATCATATTTATTAAGAACGGTCGACAAAATTTCTGGTAAATCTGAAATTCTATTTTTAACCCTGGTTCTGTGGAGCCATTGTCTAGATGTTACACAACTTGACTTGTGTAATGTTCCGATCGCGCAATATCCTTATTTTAGAAACAAATTAGCCGCAAAGAAAACTTTAAAAACAATTTACCACGATCATATGTTACTCCACATGACAATTATGGTATGATTAATACACCATCAAATAGTAAGTTAATGAAATGTGATACTACATTATATTTCTCCTTAAAAATGATGAATGATAATGAAATTCAAATTGTTCTTTTTTGGAATATGATATCATAGAAAATATAAATTGGAAAAAATTTTTTTTTTTTGTGAATTTTCACAACTTCTTTTATGAATACTCTTTTAAAAAATAATTATGAGTCAAGAAGAAACGGCAACAACGAATGTTGGTAGTCAAGAGAAAATAGCTTTATCTAGAACTACTACAAGTGAAGGAAAAAATATAAGTTTTAAAATTGATACACCCGATGCTAATGCCGTCATAAAATGTAAATTTTTTTTAAAAAATAAAAAATAATAATAAATATACCTATTAATCTATTAATCTCCTTTTTCGTTTTTAGCCACCACCGAATCATCAGGATTTGATCGGTCAGCAAATAATAATGATTTGGAATTATCAACTTATGAAACTCATAGTATTGAAGAAAATGTTGAACCTTGGAAACAAGCTGGTCCTTGGTATCGTGATATTTCTAAAAGAAGATGGTTCGCTTTTATTGTATTTGCGCTTTTGATAATCATTATCATCATTGTTGGTAAGCATTATTTAATAAACATTGATGGAATTTTAATGTTTCGAAATTTATATTTTATCAATTTAACCAATATATTATTTTTTTTTTTAAAAAATAAATAGTTCCAGTGGTCGTCTCTAATGCCACGAAATAAGTTTCAAATGAACTTTTATTATTTTAATTCTCCAAAATCCAATTAAAATTTATTATTTATTTTTATTATTTAATTGTTATAGCGAAAGGAGGAAATTAGATGTTTGTAATAAAGTATCTCCATTTCCAAAGAATCTTTAATTTATTTTATAGCAATTTATAAATCCTTTGTGAAGACGTTAATTCTTATTATTATTATTTTTATGTATTAAAATATATTATTAATGAATTAAAAAACTCTTAAAATATTAAAATATTCAATCAGGAAATTATGATTTGTCTGGTAGGCATTAAAAAAAATTTATTTCAAATCATAATTGATTTTATCGTGTATGTTTAATGAAAACTTTGAGGTGGCTATTATTCTATTGTATAAATATTATATTTGAATATCACTATAGATTTTTTATGGTTTCATACTCTTTTTTTTATATTTCATAAGCTATTGAAATTTAACTTTTTTAAAGATCTATTTATTTAAATTAATACAGTGCGAATAGTCTTAATTCAACTTTGTTAGATCATGTACCGTGAGCTATTGACCAGAATTTTATTTATTTTATTCATTATTACACGACGATGTGATTTATATTTTTTTGACTACATATTCTGCTAGTATACCAGTAATCCCTTTCTTATAAATATCTATATATCTTCAAAATTTTGTGCATATTTCTAATTGTAATTAATGGAGTAGAATCTAATGCTTTTAATACTATTTTTTGTAAACCTAACCAAGCATAATCGCTTATATATCTTTTGCTACTTTATAATATATTTCAATAAAATTAATTCACAATAATACTTAAAATAAAAAAATACATTTATGTTCACAACTTTTATTTCTTGTAATTGTGATTTTTGAGCTTTAAAATCTACTTATAAAAATAAAATTCTTCACATAACAATCTGTTCTAATTATATCATTAATCTTTAATTTATATAATTGACAATAATCAATACTTTTTATTAAAACTTCTTTTATACTTTTTGATTTATTTGAATAAGTTAGATGATTAGATGAAAAAATCATTGATTAAAAATTTATTTGAACAAAAATAATTGATTTATTAATGCTTACTTTTCTCCTAGATGTTATATTTATATTCTTACATTTAATACATTCTTTATCATTATATTATAATTTGTACTATTATCAAATGCAAAACTATTATAATATTTGAATATAATATTTTAAATATTAGAATTATATAATTAATAATTTGACCTATTAAATATTCAGCTGATCACTAATTTTCTTCATTTTTTTCTGATTTTAAATTACTAGAATCTTATTCATTAATTTTAATCTACCTATAGTATTAAAAAAAAAAATTCACTAATTATAATAGACTTTTTTTATCTATTTTTTCTTAAAGAAGATTTATTGAGAGAAGTAAGAGAAGTTTAATTAATTGGTTTATTATTTGAATAAAATAAGCATTATTATATATAATTAATATATATATAATAGTGAGAAAAAAAACTGATAATAAATAAAATTTTATTTATTTGATCAATTTTTATTAAACTTATTCAAAATTTAAAATATAAGTAATCTAATACCCATTTATTATATACTAATTTTTTAATAAAGAATTATATTGTTATTCTTTTTAATTACTAAATCTATCCTTCTTTTTATACTTTACTAAAGTTTTAATTAATATCAACTATTTTCTTTTAATAATTTCTATAAAAATCTTTTGAATAATCAGTTTTTTTTATTAATTGTTTATTAATTTTCTTTTTTACTCTTTTCTTAATAATTATTTATAAGTTCTCTATTGAATTTAAAATCTGAGAAATATGATGACTAATCAAAAACTGTAAGACATTAGTTTTTAAAAAAAGATATTATAAGCTTAACTTTGTGTTTCAGATCATTATTCTATTAAAATATTTAGAATTCTCTAAAAAACTGATATATTTGATCAAAAAGATTATTTGTTAAAATTTTACAATATAATTTTCTATTCATTTTTTTAGTAAATATATAAAATCTAATGATTTTTTACAAACAAAACTTTTAAACATAAACTTTAAATAAGTGTTTAATAAATTTACAAGTTTTTTTTCACCTTCTTTATAACAAATTAAGGTGATATTATAATGATCATTTTATCAGAAAAATCATATTTTCCTAATTTTATTTTAATAAACTTTTACCAAAAAAACTTATTATTCTTTTGCAATTAAAATGAAAAATGGATTTTTTAGGAATACAAATTCAGTAATCAAACTTTTAAATGTTCTTATAGGCTATATAAATAGTTATATTAAAATTTAGATAAATATTATTCAATTTTATAATAATTTATGAATGTTTTATATTAATATAAATTAATATATATATATTATATATATAAATTTATACACTAATTACAAGTAAGATTACTTATTTAAATTTATTTAAATTTAGTAAAATATTTAAATCTTTAAAAATTTTGATATAGTTTTACTATTTTTATTATATTGATATAGATAAAAATAAAATTAAATGTAAAATTTAATAAAAATATAAGAAAGTATTAAATAACTTAAGAATGTGTATATTTTTCATTCTTTGATAACATCAGATATTTTATTTGTTCTGCTAATTTGATATATATCTAAAAAATTATTAATAAATTTAAATTACATAACAAATAATTTAATTATTAATATACCTTGCAACTTAGTTTGAAAAAGCAGAACTAGTAATTATAGCATTATATTTGATATTTTTTTCATTTAAATTGTTTAAAAAATTTATTGTAAATTTTTTAATTTCCTTTCATTAAACACAATTTTTACTTATATCTTCACCTCCCATACTAAAATTTATTTATCAGATGTAATTAAAACTGATCCCATAATTTCTTGTTTTTTAACATTTCACCATCTATCAAAACATATAATAATCCTAAGTTTATCTTTTATGTAGTACTAATTAAAGCTTTTTTAATATTTTTTGAATTTGAACACAAAATATGACCTGTGAATACTTTTCAATTAGGTAACTTCAATCCAGAATTTGCAAAGCTTAATATTTTTGACTTGATTGATTTTCAACCTATCTAAATGATCACTTATTATCTACAGTAAAATTCAAAACTAAATCTTCCCATTGAAATTGTTCTTGTTTAGAAAGAGGAGTTGGTTTAGGCATATAATATATAATTTTTTTATTTTTAGTAGTTAATCTCTCTATTAAAAGATTAATAGATTCTTTAGTATTAACTTCAAATTCTAAATATAAGATTAAAGATTAATAAATAAGAATTAAATTATTTAATTAATGATAAAATTTACAAAAATTATTTATACCAAATGAATGATATGATAAGAAAAATGAGGAAATAGAAGATTCTTTTTCATAATTAAAGAAAATTCTCTCTTAATTTGATCTTTCTTTTCATATTTTTCAGAAAAAAAGTATTTATCCCTTTCAACTTCAGAGTACCTTTCTTCAAATTTTTTACATGATTTTAAATGAGAAATTACTAATCTTTTGATATTTGTAATTTTAGTTTTACAATAATCATATAATGTAAAATAATTAAATTTATTTGCTTTTTCATTTAAGACAATAATATATTTAGTATAGGAATGCTTTTATAGTGGCATTTTAAATGAAAAAAATAATGTGAAACAAAAAAAATTAAAATTATCATTATTACACAATATAAAAATTGTCAATCACGTTGTCTAATTAAATATCTAATTAGATTTGAATATATGTTCAATTGTATAATTGGATTATTTGAACATATATAAAATCTAACAATGTCTAATTAACTGATTTTATTTAATTGAATAATTAGATATATGTTTATTTAGACAGTGTTCAAATGTCTAATTATATAAATTAGACATTATCCAAATCTAATACTATTTATTACATATTCCAAATTATGCGTTAAGATTTCAGCTATTATGTATTTAGTTTTATCTATAGTTAGATCCCTTCTTCATTCACAAATTTTAAAAAATAAATAGAATACTATTACTTTAGTTTTACAAGGGATTTATTTAAAAAATTTCACATTTAATATACATAAAAATCATGTACGTGTTTTGAGTGCAATATAGTAAATACCAATGCATACATATGATAAAAAATAAATTTAATGTAGGTAGATTATCTTTATAAATATAGTACTTTATAAATTGATACTTTAATATTTAATCAACATCAGAATATTTTCTAAAATTTTTTATAGCCAGTTATTATTATGAAAAAGAATTACTATTACAATATTATATGACTTATAAGTAATTTACGTTAGTCAAGTATATGATGCTTTAATGGTTGAAATTGCCTGAATAATGCTCATGTTGCTAATATATAATCAAAATTATCCTAGAATAATTTATGCCTGCTGAAAAAATCACAAGTGTGTTACTAATTATTTTTTTATGATTAACATACAAAGTAGACTTGTATTTTTTATTTTTTCACTTCACATTATAATGCTAAAAATTAAATGTTCAATTTGAGAAAACTTATAATGTAATATGTTAAAAAATTGCCTTTACAAATAATTCTTATAATTTAGTAAATATCAGTCAATCAATTGTAGGAGGTAGAATTTTTAAGATTGAGATGCGAACTTTGTGAGAAAGTAAATTTGATTCTCTATGATATGAAAGGCCAGTAGGTATAGATAGTTTATTTAATTTCTCAATAGAATGATTGACTTTTTCTGAATGAAAGAAAAATTAAAAATTATAATATGTAGTAACTAGTTCAAGAATTACAATAAGATTTTTACCAACAAATTATAAAAAATTGAGATAACTGTTACTAAATTTAAAAAATTTGCATCTTCAGTAGTAATAACATCCTTCTTATTTGCTTAAAATGATATAATCTGTTAAATATAAGGTCTATGCTAAATAGTTTAACTTGACATTCTGTTAAATTTATATCTAGTCAATTAATAAGGTTGGTCCAATTAAACTTTAGTAAAATTCTGATAATGATAATCTAATCTTTAATTATGCCTTCAAATGTTTCTGAACATAGAGAATACCTAAAATGCTTATATAAAGAATCTAGTGATCCTTTCATAAATTCAAAAAGTTTAATTAAAGCGTGTATAGTTATACCTTGATACAAAAAAGTTGCTGATCTAACCAATCAGACCTTATTATAAGATCTTTGTTAATATTATAATAAATTATTTAGTATGTATAATAAATAATTCATTATAGTATTAATGAATTATTCGTTATAGTAGATAATTACTAATTTTATTACACAAATATAATTTTCTATGATATAATTTTTTCAGAAATATTTTCACATTATTTTGTGAATTCTAGTTATTTTATTTTAATATGCAATTTGTTAATCATTATATGACAGTTTTATTAATTTACTTAAATTTTTTTTAAAAAAAAATTTAATTTATCATTTTTTTAAAATAAAATAAAAATAAAAATAAAAAAATAAAATAAAATAAAATAAAATAAAATAAAAACTAAACAAGACGAAAAAATAAAATTAAGAAACTGAAATGAAATTATAAAATGAAATTAAGTGAATAAGATAAGATGAAAAAATGAAATTAAATAAATGAAAAGAAACTATAAAATGAAATTAGAAAAATAAAACGAAATGAAAAAATGAAATTAGGAAAATAAAATGAAATGAAAAAATAAAATTAAGAAAATGAAATGAAAACAAAAAATAAAATTAAGAAAACAAAATAAAAGAAAAAATGAAATTAAACATACAATACAAAAAAAAAAATGAAATTAAATGAATGATATAAAAAAAAATGAAATTAAATAAATGAAATAAAAAAAATGAAAATTTTATTACCTTGCAGGTCTTGCGAATACATCATGATTTTATCATTTATTTTAGTTTTGCCTCACAGGCATGTCACAATTATCTTGTATTTTGTACAGGGTGAATGAATGGCTATCAGGTAACCATTGATCACCTAATAGCCTTTTTTTTCATTAAATTTAGTTTGAAAGAAATCTGATGATTTTACATGATTTCTAACTAATTCTTGATGCAGATCAGAAATTATTCATAAAACTATCATGTTAGCATATTTTAGGTAAGTATCAAGTAAATTTAGGATGAATATTAAAAGAAATATCAGATATCTTAATATAACTTAGTGTGTTTATAATATTTTGATAAATCAGATACATATCATTTATATAGAAAGCCTGATATTTAACCAATTTTTATATATGTTAAATTATGTAATATGAGACAGACTGCAACAAAACCAGACAAAGTGAACGTTCTATTATGTGACATAATAATAAATGGGACAGACTATAATAAAACCTGAGAAAGTGAACATTTGATTATGTGACATAAATGAGAGGCTGATTATGATGTGGCGTAAAATTGACTAATGTGACTGATAACGTTTTGAAAAGTAATAATAGTACTCATTTATAACTTATAGACTTATTAATTTTAATGTTTCCTTTATCATACCAGAATGTGAGAAATATAAACCATAATAGGATTAATATAGAAATATCCCTATATAAAATATTAATATGAAACTAATTTATATTAAATCCACCATGAAACTAAAAAATTACAGCACTATTAGAAGTATTCTCAAAAAAGAATAGGGTGAAAAGATTGCGTCTTATGTTTTTAAAATCAATGATACTCAACTTTCCAGATCAAGAAAAAATTACTTATGAAATTTACCAGGAAGAATGAAAAATAATAAGTAATAAATAAATCTTAATATTAGTTTATAATGAACCAAGAAAGAAACAAAAACTTGAAGAAATGTAAGATAGACTTATAATTATCTTCCTTTTTTTTTTGTAAAATTACTTTACTATGAACCAACCATAATATTATGATTGAAAGAAAGATTGCATTCTCTGTGATAGGTTAAATCTCATCTAGACGGAATACTTAAGTCATGAGTTTCAGATCTAAGAGGAAGTATCTTTTTTTATGCTGACATTAGACCTAATGCTAAAGCATATTGTGTTTTAACCAGTAAATGCCATTATACCATTGCATGAGAACTCAACCAACAAGAATGAGATAACATGTTGTCAGTCATGAAAGATGTTGCTCACAAAATAGAAAAGTTATATAAGTCTACTGGTTACTGATTTGCTATACCTGTCGGGAAATTAGGAAGTTAAAATAAAACTCATTTCTATACTTGATTTCTACCTAAATATAAAGTGTTTTATGGCAATGAATATGTGGGTTATACCTATATACCAGCCATTCCTGAACAAGCAGAAAAAATAAATAAAGCTTTACAACCTAATCAAGATAATGTTATTGCTGAAAAAAGTAAAGTAGTTGCTAAATTACATAATAAAATGTCACCTAGATATACTAATACAGTTATTGATGTTAAGAAATATACACAAAAATTGATGAACAAATTCAAACAAAAGTTAAACTGTAATAATTTTTATATTTTCATGCAATTGGAAAAAGAGAATAAATTGATGAATAAAAGAGAAAAACTAGCAAACGATGGAGAAGATATTGACGATGAATTAGAAAAAGCTACCAAAAACAACACATTGACTATGTTCTTATTCCCTAAATGAAAAAAAAGAATGAAAAGGATGAGCAGACAGAATACTTAAAAGAGATGGACAAATGCTGAGTATTCACGAATTCGCTAAAAAGCTGATTTTACAGCAATTACAATAAGAACTTGACAATGAATTTATTTTTTGAAAAATAAGATTAGAGAGGATAATTATGCAGCGTGAGCGTATACACGTATGTTTACCTTGTCTATCTTATGAACACTCGATAATTCAATTGTGTAATCAAATTATCATATTACCATATTACATAATAATAATAACGAATTTCTAATATTACAAATTTGGTATAGACGCTACAAAGCTATTACACAGTACAGTCAGAGATATTTCCAAATTTAGAATTATAAATAAAGCAATGATCTACAAATGATTGATATTTTAGAAATTCAAAGAAATTTGCAGATCACTCCAAAATTAGAAATGATCAACAAGTGCTATTTCTGTATTTTGCTTTATTTTGTTGATCATCGTGGTTTACAAAGCGTTAATTGCAGAGTCACAAAGATCATATTGTCATGAGCTATACTGAGACAACACTGTGATTATAATATCAAAAAATTAATAAATGAAATATAAAAACGAAAAAAAATAAAGTAAAATTTCAATTGAAATACTAATTTTTTAGAAAACAGCTAAGTTATTCTATTTTTACTAACTTTGGCGTGATATTTTATATAATGCAGATCAAGAAAATGATCGTTGAAAAAAGTACCTAAATAAAAAAAAAATAAAATATAAGTTATTCTGAATTAAAATCATTATCTGAAGTGAATAAATGCTTTATCTCTTGCAATATATCTAATAATTCGTCTCGCTTGTTTAATCTTAATCCAGGATATTTTTTTCAATTATTTTTACCAAGTTGTTCAAGAAGAGTTTTAATCTTTAATAAAATTTCTGCCTTGGTTATATTTTTTTCATTTTCTTGCGCATCTGCTTCTTGTTTTGTAATCGGTATTGGCCTAAAAAAAGGAAATGGTTTTTTATTAATAAATACATCAGTAATATAATTTTTCGAGCCTGTTTTGCTAAATATGTGAAATTATTTAAATTTGCGTTCAATTCATATTCCCTCCTAGGCTTTGACAAATAGTTCTTGTATTCATAGGATTAATGAATTCATGGTCTCTCAGTTTGACACGAAATCTTTAACATTCCATTATTGCTTTTGGTCGAGTTCTTGGTCCTAATATAGAATCATTATATCTGATTAGTTTAAATAAATTATCTCTAAGTTCAATAAATTTTTTACAATTTTGTGCTGCAATTTTCCAATGATGATATTGAGAGACAAGAGAAATCAAAGATTTCAAGACCTTGTTTACTTTTTCAATAATCGCATCTAACCCTTGATGTTGTTCATAAAGGCCTGATCTAGATATAATACTATTTTTTTCAATGATCTCATATACTTCTGAGCGGAGTCGCATTGATTGCACTTCATTAGAAACTTTATTAGGCGGTAAATTGGATGACGCCTTGCAGACCAAATTGGAGAGAATGATCTTTTAACAGCTCTTTTTAAAAATGAATTGTTAATTTTTATGGCTTTTCGATAATTGATGATTGCCTGAAGATAAACAAATATTTGTTCATATTTTAGCTGATAAAGTGGATCTTGCTATTCTTTGACCCAAGCTAAATATCCTTCAATTGAAGGGTTAGCATGACTTTTCACATATTGTTACATAAGTTCCAGTGCCATTGCTTGATGATATATATTACAAATAGAATCACAGAACTTATGGTGATCTATACATTTTTTAAAATAAACCAGTTGATTTTCTGTTCAATAACCTTGACATATTGCAAATTGTTTCAAATCGATTTTCCAATTTAATTCAACATATGGAGCCTTTGCAATAGAAAGGGAGGAAACTCAAAAAAAAATAAAAAATGAGTTAATAATAAATCTGAACAAATTATAGTATTTGAAACATTTTTAGCTTATAAACTAAAATTTTAATTTTTTTGGAATTTCCTCCCTTTTTATTGCAAAGGCCCCATATGCTTAAAGCATATTCATTTCCTCATATAATTGTCCTGGTATAAGAATTAACCAAGAAAACTTCTCCTTCAACTTTGTGACATGATGATATAAAACACCATCACAAGCTACCGCTAGCTATTTACGAGTCCCATCTTTAATACCAGAAATTGTTTCTATATGGAGAAGAACTTTTTCAATGTTAGCGATTGAATTAGGATTAATATTAATTGGATCAGGAATATATATCCCAGGAATATTAACTCCTTGATCAATAGTTTGTTGTTAGATAATACTTATCTTAGTAACAGATATAACACTTGATTCATTATTTTTATTATAAGGTTTAAAAATATGTGGCGGCTTTGTTGACTGATCGGTTGTATTATTTTCAACTTCTTTTTCTTTCTGAATTTTGGCTAATGTTGGCAATCACATTTTGCATACTGGACATATCTGTTTTCAATTTTCTATGCTTTGTTGATGGCAATTAGGATATTCTTTCATACAGGTAATGTTAGTTGTTGTAGTTACTATAAGAGAATCGATAGTATTAGTAGAAATTAATTTTTCTTCAGATAATAGATTAAGAATATCAGAAAGGTAAGTATATAATTCATTGTTAATAATTTCTTACATTTGAGGGCTAATATCCAAAAGTTCTTCATATTGTAATCTATTTAAAGAAGAATATAACCAAGGTGAATTAGTATATTGAATTCTATTTTGTGATGTCATATTAAAAGCAATAAAACTGGTGATGATATAAAAAATCACTGTATTGAATCCTCAATCAAGATAATTTTTTTGCCCTTTGCTCATTATCGAACGCAAGAAATAAAAGATCTTTAGGCAATTGTTCTTTGTGCTTTAATAATTCTTTCAGCCAGTTTAGAAATCGTGTATAACTATCTGAATTTGTAATGTGATCATCAATACCGATAATCGTCTTTGATCATGCAATAGAGTATTTAATAGCCGAGGTAGCAAGATGAACTTCTGATGCATATTTTTTATGCTATGCACCATATATCGTGTCAACTGCAACAGCTGTTTTAAAAACCTTTTCCTGACTTAAGTTATCAGTATCTTGATTATTTTGAACCATCGTTTCAATAAATTTAACAATAATTCAGTTACGCTTATTAAGCCATTCACAGGGAGTATATACCATAAGATTCTCTATCGAAAACCTATTGTTATCTTTGATCAATAATTCTATATCATTGAATAATGCCTCTCGTTCTATATTTGCTATTTCAGTAATTGCATCAATGCATTTTTGTTGATTATCAAATCGTAAATCTCTGCTCAATGAGAATATCATTCTTTTTATATTGTTCTTCATATAAATTTTGAAACTCAACTGCATAATCATAAGCTCTTTATAATTTTTGTTTTAATTCTTCTATTTCATTTCTTTGATTTTCCATATACTGCTGCATTCGTGCAATTTGATTGTTAAGATCTATTATTAATTGTAAGTTCCGTTGATTTTCTAATTGACTAAGTTCTAAAAGACTTTTCGTTTTTTCGATTTCAATCATTAGATCAGAATAATGACAATTAATGCTATTATCCTTTTTTTGAACGGAATGAATTCTTTGGTCTGGGCTTTGCTTTCTTCTAAAGCTAGTCCTTCTTCTTAATGATAGGTAACGTACATCAGATACTGTAAATGCTATTTCCGTTTGCTCAATGAAATTTGCTTCTGATCTTTCTGTAAGGGATTGATAAAACTGCTTTTTAGCAATAGTTTGATTATAGTGTCTTTCGCAAATTGAATAAGATTCTAAAGAAGAATGAAAGTTAATAATTTTAGAAAGATAATCATGATAAGATGCAAATCGCTTAGCTGTTTTTTGGTTACTAGCATGTCGCCAAACTTGTGATTCTTTAGTTTTACAAGTTTTTAATCCAATTTTACTATAATTTTCAACTAAATCCATGAAAATGCATGGAAGGTCCCTTGCTATTGGATTTTGGTAAGCAGACACTAAAAAAAAGATATTTAAAATAATGGTTTAGTTAAAAAAAAAAATATGCTAATTATTTTACCTTAATTAATTAAAATTCAATGCAAATTCCTTATTTTCAGTTCTCATTTACTTTTTTAAAGAGAGTTGATCCCAAAGAATTAAGAATGATTATGAAAACTAGGACTCTTTAACTATCTATTCGTATGGTATCTAAGCCACAATGAAATTCGAAAAAAAAAAGAAATGAATGTCGATCACATATGTGTAACAGCCAATCAAATTTCAGGATTTTTACGCAGATCATTCTAGAACTCGTTTCCTTATTTGGTAAATTCCCTGACTGCAGTAGTCATGTGTCCGTAAAATTTTTGTTGGCTCTTGGCGTTGGCAAGCAACGCGTTTCTTTCATAACAACTGTATAAAAGGAGAGTCTTGAAAACTGAATCTTTCACCTGTGAAAACATTACATTATGTTGTCTGATATTAAAGATTATGGACCGGGCTTCGACTATTTCCTGGACATTCCGTGCAATGACTGGGATGCGCTCCAGTATCACGAATTCTGGAAAAATAACAATTTGGGTTTAGACAAAGCGAAAGCTTCAACAAACAAATACAGCAAATAAAAGAGTATGGAACAGAAGTGGAAATAAAGAATGCGATACGTCTTGAAAATCAACTCAAGGTTAGTATAATTTCATAAGCTGTGATTGAAGGTTTGTCACATTCAGTAGCTACCCATGGAACTACGTCTTCGCATGGTTATGGACTACGTCTCCGCTACTACAGCTACCCATGGAACTACGTCTTCGCATGGTTATGGACTACGTCTCCGCTGTTGGCTACAGCTACCCATGGAACTACGTCTTCGCATGGTTATGGACTACGTCTCCGCTGTAGCCAGCTTGTGACAAGCCTAGGACTTTGATATATTAACATGTAGAGTAATTTACAATATCTGTAACAGCTTGAATCCAGAAAGGAGGGTCGTATAGATAACTTTTGGACGAAGTCTTTACCTAGATTGAAACATCGTAACGTTGCGGAGGTAATAAATAATACCGAAAATCGATTTTATTCCTGTGATGGAGTACAAGTTGGAAGTGGCAATACTATTCAAAGCAATAAACGATCCTATAGGAATTGTGAACAATCAAACGTTGAAGAAATACCAACTAAAGGGAGCAAAAAACAAAAGCCTGTATGTATCTTTAACCTAGAGTAAAATTAAAGGACTTCTTAAATTTGTTATATATACAAAATAAATCTTTTGGATTATAGATCCATCCATCAGAACGATATGTAGAAGATGAACCATCAGGTTCAGATGAGGAAGTTTCTCCTGCTCTTCCCAACTGTTGGAATAATTCTTTGGATGGTCATAATGAGGTCTGTTCAGTAATATATTTTTTTCTTGTTTTGTTAGCCATATGATGTGATAAGTTTGTTTCTAATCTGAATTGCTCTTCAAAGTCAAATGGCCATGACAAGTTGGATATAGTAATAGGGATACACGAAGACGATGATGAAAATCCTTTCATCATAAAGAACGAAAAAGGATCAAGAAACAATAAGGTTATTATTAATCAGTATTGGGATGCAAAATCAATTATTAAGTAGAGAAATCTTTATTCTTTTTATTAATTAATTTGATTCCTAATTATAGTTTAAAACCACTCTATCATGGAAACATGCAATCAACAATATTGGCATAAATGATGCTTCTATGAATGATGTAAAATATTGAGAATATTGTGAATTTTTAGTTACTTTTCCTGATATAGTAATAACCTTTTCTTATCTTAGTGGGTGGCAGAGGATCACAACGTCTCCCTTGATTTCCGCAATTTTCAGCTTGACGTAATAAATCAATTGAAAGACAACCAAACGTTTTCATATTTTAAAGATATGGAACAGATATTGTAAGTCCAGTATTT
>CAJVPQ010000883.1:0-22386 GCA_910591825.1 Funneliformis caledonium
GTAACATAAATGTTTTTTTGAATTTACTCAAAATTTGAAAATCATTTCGGACCCTGGTTTTCCTACGTAACAACCCATATGATAGTTTTATTAATTTACTTAAATTTTTTATAAAACAAAAAATTTAATTTATCATTTTTTTAAAATAAAATAAAAATAAAAGAAAAGAAAAAATGAAAATGAAATGAAAAGAAAATTAAACAAAACAAAAAAATAAAATTAAGAAACTAAAATAAAATTATAAAATAAAATTAAGTGAATGAGACAAGATGAAAAAATGAAATTAAACAAATGAAAAAAAACTATAAAATAAAAATTAAAAAATAAAATAAAATGAAAAAATGAAATTAGGAAAATGGAATGAAATGAAAAAATAAAATTAGAAAAATGAAATAAAATAAAAAAATGAAATTAAGAAAATGAAATGAAATGAAAAAATGAAATTAAACAAATGATATTAAAAAAAATAAAATTAAATGAACAATATAAAAAAATAATTAAAATTAAATAAATGAAACAAAAAAAAATAAAATTTTTATTGCTTTGTAAGCCTTGCAGATACATTATAATTTCGTCATTTATTTTAGTTTTATCTTGCAGGCTTATCACGATTTTGCCTTATATTTTATATTTACCTCATAATAGGCAAATTACAATTTTTTCTTTGAGTATGCTTCGATTTTAAAAAAAGTAAATACATTTAATATAAATCTAAAAAATCATTTAAGTTTTTAATTATTACCTAACCTATCCTAGAATCAAGTTCTAAAGAGATCATATAATCTTTTCGTAATATAGAACTATCTTTTATCTCTTCTTGCTCTATTTTAATAATCGCAAAAGTTCTAAAAGATATTAATTATATTATTAAGTTATATTTATCATTATATTGTTATTTATTTATTTACTTACATTATAATCCTATACTAAATTCCTCTATTTTAACTCACATTGACAAGTTGAATATGTCGTATTGTATTTTCAATTGATTTGTCAAACTACACTTCTCTAAAATTCCACTTATTGCCTCTGTATCTTGCATAGTACTCTTCATTTCTTCTTCTTCTTTCCTCAACTAATAAATTGATTTTGTTGTTTTCTTAAATTATTCTTATGATCATTTTGCGTTTAATTTAAAAAAGATTTAAAGGAGTAAATTAAAGTGATTTAAAGATGGATTTAAATTTCAAAAGGTGAAAAATTATACAATGGTAAAAATACTTTCCTTTATAAATAAATTTATTTATTTGATTTGATATCTTGTAAAATTTTTTACTCATAATTGAAATAATACTATCTTAATTAAAATTCTAATTTGTATTAAAAAATAAAAAGTTAAAATAATAATTTAAATATCATATTATAATTATACATCGTATTATTTATAAAAAATTAAATCAATCTAAATATAACAAGATTGAAATAATACAATAAGAATTCTTTGTAATCAAAATACTCGATTTGTATTAAAAATAAAAAGTCAAAATAATAATACATCATATTATTTATAAAAATTAGATCAATCCAAAAATAACTTACGCAAATTAATAAATATAATACATCAGACAATTAGAGTAGATCTACAATAACAAATCATCACCTCAGTAATAAATAAAAATTATTATAAAATTATTTGTCACAATTTAGTAAAAAAATCAATAAGCAATTTTAACACAAGTTCAATAAAAATTGGTTAAAAATTAATAAAAATAATGTGATTTCTCAACACAATTTTAACAAAATTTCAACAAAATTTCAACAAAATT
The DNA here is from genome assembly GCA_910591825.1 of Funneliformis caledonium. Taxonomy (NCBI): domain Eukaryota; kingdom Fungi; phylum Glomeromycota; class Glomeromycetes; order Glomerales; family Glomeraceae; genus Funneliformis; species Funneliformis caledonium. The sequence goes on from CAJVPQ010000883.1 coordinate 1,767, forward strand.
TTAATATGATCACAGAATGTTATTTTGTTAATATATCAAATTTCTTGTGATTATGATATCATTTTATTCTATAAAAAGTAAAAAAAAAAAAAATTGTAAACATTATTATGTAATTCCCTAAATTACTATTCAATTATAGTAATAAATTTATCAAGATTAGTTTGTTTTTAAAAGACAAACTGTTATTTTAAAGCTTTTTTTCTAAGCTTTTTAATAGATATTAACTCTTCTTTTTTTATATCAAAAGTTTTTTCTTATTACTTCAAATATAAAATTATTTTATCATAAGCCTTAATAACTTCTTTAAAAATAATTATTGATAATAAAGAATCTTCCTCTCTTTCATTTTTTTGATCAAGTAAACTGCTTTTAAAATTTCTTTGTTAAATATTATTTTATCTGTAATCTTAGACTTATCATACTTAAATTCTTCAGTAGAAAAAGAATTGTCAAAATCTAGTTTATTGTTTAATACTTGAACTTCTTTTATCTTCTTTAACTTAAATTCAAGTAATATATTAATACCAGTTTCATCTTCATTTTCATAATTATCATTAGGTAAAATATCTATTTTCACCTAAAAATTTTTAATTGTTTTATTTGTAACATAATCTCATACTTATACAACATATTTTATACACTTTTTAATATTAATTTTAAAGGGTTCAATACAGTATTCATTAAATTTATTAAAAGTTTTAACCTGATTTTATAAATATAGCTTTCAATATTATACCTAAAATAAGTTAAATTAGAATTAAATATAAATAAAGTTAATGTCAATTATATTTTAACTAAAGAAGTATTAAATCAATTATATTTCTTACCTTAAAACTATTTATGATATCTTAATCATAAGGTTAGAGGTGTGCAGTGGTATTTAGGAAAGAGATTGAATGATAATATTAGTCAGGCAGATGGTTTCATAAAGAGCATATATTAGAGCATTGTTCACAAGTAGAAGAATTTTCTGATTTTGCCTTCTTATTTTTGTATCAAGTTTTTTTATGTAATCATTTCAAATTGAAACTTGCATCCAACTTTTTTAATTTTAATAGTATTTGACCAGAAGCGTTCTTTTATCAATATTCTTAATAACTCTAAGATTTTCATACTTATGTATAAATAAAGGCATCAGCTTTTCACTTTCCATTGCATTGTATGTGAGTAGGATCATTACATAATCTTTTGATTATTTCTTTCCTGATATTTGTTTGTTAGATATTGTTTGACATAGTTTTATCTTTTAAAATAGTCCAGTTTTATCACAATTAAATATATCTTCAAAATTATAATCTTTTAATATTTACTAAAGATTCTTTCTCATTATTTTGAGATCTTTGAGTGACGCATTTACAGCTTTTCTATGTATATAATACTGTTTAAAATTGTGTCATTTTTTAAAGTTATTCATCTAACTACTAGATCCTTTAAACTTATTCTTCTTTAATAAAAAAGCAAAACTCAAAGCTTTTGTTAAAAGAATATTGTTAGTAATAATAAAACTAGCTTTGAATGCATTATCTATCCAAATTGCTAATACTTCTTTAATAAGAGGAAATGGAGTTTTCTTATTATGTTTTAAATTAGTTTAATATGAATTGGTATTCACAGAAAGCCAACGGTTTTTTTTCTTTAAAATGTTACTTACTATGCTTTCACTAATATCATATTCATTAGCCAAGTTTTTTTGTTTTAAAAAAGATGATAATATTTTTTTTAAGCAAAGTTTTTTTTATGTAGCTGTTAGAGCTCCGAACAGGTCAGTTCAGATCAAGTCAATTAAGTTACCTAAACTGAGAAGATCAGGTCAGGTCAAACAAAAATCTGATCTGATTTAAATTTTCATTTGATCTGACCTGACCTGACCTGATCGAATTATTATTTATTAATGATAATATCATCATTATTAAATAATAAAACATTATTCTTAAATGATAAACCATCATTCTTGAATGATAAATCATCATTTTTGAATAATAAAATCATCATTCTTAAATGATAATGAATTATTCTAATTGAACAATAAAATTATTATTTTTGAATGATAAAACCATTGTTCTTGAATGATAAAATTATTGTTCATCAAACAATAACGAATCGTTCAAGAATGATAAAACCATCATTCAAGAACAATTAAACTATCATTCAAGAATGATAAAATATCATTCTTGAATAATAACAAATTGTTCTAATTGAATGATAAAATATCATTCTCAAACGATAAAACCATGATTCAAAAATGATAAAACATCATTCTCAAATAATAAAACATTATTTTCAAACAATAAATCATCATTCTTAAACAATAAAATCATCATTCTAGAATAATAACGAATCATTCTAATTGAATGATAATGAATTATTCTAATTAAACGATAAAATTATTATTTTTGAATGATAAAACCATTGTTCTTGAATGATAAAATCATCATTTTTAAACAATTAAACTATCATTCTTAAATGATAATGAATCATTCTAATTGAATAATAAAACATCATTCTCTAATAATAAAATCATCGTTTAAGAATGATAAATCATCATTCTTGAATGATTAAATCATTGTTTTCAAATAATAATGAATTATTCTAATTAAATGATAAATATTATTCTCGAATAATAAAACCATCATTTTTGAATAATAAAATTATCATTCAAATATAATAAACATCATTCTCAAATGATAACGAATTATTCTAATTGAATAATAAAATATTGTTCTAATTAAATAATAAAACATTGTTCTCAAATGATAAAATCATCATTCTCAGATAATAAAACTATCATTCTTAGATGATAATGAATCATTCTAATTGAATGATAAAATATCATTTAAGAACGATGATTGGTTGACTTGAATTTGTTAAGTCAGATCAGGTCAGGTCAATCTGTTGATCTGACCTGATATTAACCTGAAAATCTACTGACCTGATCTGAATTTGTTAGGTCAAATCAGATCAGGTCAACCTGTTGATCTGATCTGATTCAGAGTTTTAGCAGTTATAAGAAACTTTCATTTTTTTTAAAGGTTTATCTTGTTTGTTAATATGTTGATTAAGTTGTTTCTTTGAGTTTATTTTTGGCATTATTGGTATTATGCAAAGAAAAAAATGCATAAAAAATAAAATATATAAAAAAAAATATGAAACACATGATATAATACATAATGTGAATATTTATTTATTTTTTAATTTTATTTAAAAACTAGATACAGAGAACTATAAAATTTTATATACATAAATCTAGTAAAATTCATTTTAAACAAAACTTCATTGTATCAAAAAAAAAATTCGTTATAGAGACAATTCGTTATAAAATGTGTTATTTATATATAAATTTTCTGATTTTAATTTGTTAAATGTAATACAAATTTTTAATTACTAAATTCAGTATAGTAAGGTTTTTTATATTTAAAAATCTGTCTGACACTGAAAATCCGTTGTATTATAAGATTTGTTATATTAAAATTCATTATAGAAAGAGTTGACTGTACTGATTAACACGTTATAAAAGTTAGTATTACTATAGGTTATAAAATAGAGTTCTTATGATTGAGAAATAGGTTAATAATCAAGGTGATGAATAGAACTGGGATTTTTAGTCTTTTTATAGTTTTTTTAAGCATATAAATATTGATATAATCATATGCTTTAGATATATTCTGAAATAAAATATAAAAGTCTAACTTTTAATATTCTGACATGCATTTTTTTAAGTGATGATATTCTAAAATATTATTAATAATATAAATAGGATCTAGTATTGATTAGTGAAGAAATCTGACAAAATTTAGACCTTTGATTGTATTATTTTTAATTAGAATATCTTATAATCTTTTGTTCAAAAGCTTCATGAATGTTTTTCTGATAATTTCTAATAATATTATTAGATAAGTATTGTTAAACTGGTAATTTTAAGGTTTGAATTTTGGTATAGGATAAATATAGGCTAAATTCTATTAAGCTGGTATATATCTATTTATTAAACATGCATAAATAATATTATAGAGAAAATTCTTACATTTAGAATCTAATTTTTTTAATATTTCATTAAAGATCTTTAATAGATCAGCAGCTTTATGATCAGAAAGATACTTGAGAATATTGTTTTAATCATCAATTAAAGGTAGATCTAAAAGAGAATCATAAGAATCATCTGGGATGTTATCTATAAAATTATAGTATAGTTTCTATTGAAACCAGTTAAAAGAAAAGTTATTAGTATTAAAAATAGTAATATTTTTGTTAGTCGAGCCTGCAATAGATTAGAAATGAATTAAAGTATAATATTTAATAGCAATTAGATCAAGAATTAAATGTTAATTAAAAGTGTTAAAATCTAATATTAATCTATCTAAGATAATAAATTTTCAATTCCTTTTAGATAGAAATCAATCATTTTCATAGAAGTATCTTTAAAATTATTAACACGTTATTATATAAAATGGCAAAATTTATCATTATTTTTTAATTTACTAATGGTAAACTATTTTGTTTATAGGGTTAAATGATATCATACTTTAATTTATGCATATATAATAACACGTATTTGTTATTAAAATATGCATCAATAAAAGTAAAAGAAATATGATATTCAGTTACAAAATTGAGAATGAATTAATAATCAGTAAAAGAAATTAAAAAGGTATTGAAGAAAGAGGTATAGTAATAGAAGAAAAAAAGAAGTATAATTTGCATTGATAATACAATTTGTTAAGTTTTTTGATTTGTTTATAATTTATTAAATTTAAATATGAATATAATGAGTTATAGGAAGTAGTAAAAGTTTATTTAAAATATGTTTATTAGTTAAGATAATGATAGTCTGAGTAAAAAATTCTATTATTAATATAAGTATTCAAGGAATATAGGTCTTAGATAGAATATTTTTGAAAATGTGATTTAGTTTAAAAAATAAATTCATTTTATCAACAAAAAGGTCCTATTGCAGAAAAGTAGTTTTATTATATAAAAAAATTTGTTTTGTAATTTTGTGTTATTTTAATAAGCTGAAGAAAATTGAGAAAAGAAATTCTTTTTATAAAAGATAACAAATAATGGATAATGGTCAGTTGAGTAGAAAAAGAAAAAGTCATTTAATATATTGAAGGATGTTAGATCATGTAAAAGATTTGTTGATATAAAAATGTAATCAATATGAGATGTAGAATTAGTTGAGGATAAATAAAAAGTGGAAGGGTAGAATGATTGAAAGAGAGTAATAGTATAGATAAAACTGAGAATGAGAATATTATGTAAGAAGGATTGCAACTGATTTTGAATGTGAGATTTATAATTTCTGCTAATATTAATATTAAAATCATCTATTAGTATTATGTGAAAATTTTATCAACAAGAATATCTAATAATTTCTTTTAAATTTGTAAATGATATTAGAAATTCTTTTATTCTTATATGAGGCTAGAAGGTATACTTGAATAATATGAAGTTTGAATTTATTTTTAAATTGAAAATCAAGATAAATAATACGATCAAAAATAAATTTTGATTAAAAATATGAGCATATAAATTATTATAAATAAGAAATCCTACATCTTGATAGTTTTATAAATGATTTATTAAATAGAAAAAATACTTAAAGGACTTATTATGTAAATTTTTATTAAGATGATAAGATTGTAATAGGATAAGATGAATTTTACTTAAACTAAAGATATCTATGTTAATATTATGGAAAAATGATTCAATATTATGTAATGTAATTTTAAAGGATTAATTTCTAATATTATATGTAACAATTGAGATTAAGTTTGAATTATTGATGATATTTGTAAAATAATTATTTAAAAAATTTATTAATACAAGAAGTTATAGAAGATAATCCTATATTTTAGTTTTAAAGTCATACACTTATTTAGAAGGATTAGTAATAGTTTAAATAAGTAGTTAGATTATAATAGATAAATTTTTAATTTCAGACTGAGAATCAGAAAAGTGAAGTTCAAATTTGTTGATTTTATCTAAAAAATAAAAGATGTTAATAATATTTAAAGAAAATTTTAAAATGCGTGAAAAAATCAACAATGCTATCAGGAACAGTAAATTATTATCTTTTATTTTATTTATTAAAAAGTATGTTTCATGAAAAATTAATTGATTCTAAAGTGGTTAACCTATAATTGATATTTTTCTGATTATTTTGAAGAATCAAAATTTCATTTTTTATATAAATAATATTATTTGCTAATATGGAGATTTTATTATCAATATCATCAAAATATTTGAGAATAACTTTTAATATATTAATAATGATAGTAAAAGCATTAGGTTGAGAAAAGATAGATTTAAAATTATTATATTTAAATGCTTCAGCATATGATCTATTAAACCTATTTTTAGATGAAATAATATTGAAGAGTTGATTAAAAGGTTTGTATAGAAGTTTGTATACTGCAGGCTTAAATCAGTTATAGAGTTATCTATAAAAATTTGTTAGTTTTTGAGAAGTATAATTCTTAGCATCATGTTCTGAATTTTTATATTGTTGATAATATGAAGCAGCAGGGATAACCTAATAAAAAATATTAGCCTTATATTTATGATGTGATTGAAGGGTTGCTAAATAATCATCTTGAGTAGTAAAGTTAATATATGTATATAGATGATTTCTATATTGAAATCTCATAAAATAAAACATAATTTAGCTTTAATTTTAGCTAGTAAATTTGAAAGGTCATATTGTGTCATATTAAAAAATAAACCTATAAGTTTCAACTTGAATTTTATTTAAATACTAATTAGATTTGATATAAATCTATTAATTCAATTTTGATGGTAAAGTTAAGAAAAGGTATAGATCATATGGGCTCTTTGCAATAAAAAGAGAGGAAATTACCCAAAAAATTTTTTTTTGCTTGATAAGCTAAATATTATTTTTTTAATAAAATAAGTTCAGATTTAATATTAATTCAAAAAAAATTTTTTTGGTAGTTTCCTCTCTTTCTATTACAAAGAGCCCATATGTTATCATAAAATTGCTTAATAGAGTCAGATACTTCATAAATTATAAATGTAATTTGCTATGGGCTTTTAGTGATCATTAAAAATTGAATAATTATATTATATTGTTGAAAAAATTGCTTACAACATCAGATTTTACAAAAAAGGAAATATTATTGATCTTGATATACCTTTCTTTTTTAGTATCAATTCTTTATTTCTTAGTTATAAGATCATTAATCAGAAATACAGGATTGTATTTTATTTCTTATACTTTTTTTACTGTATAATTAAGTTGCTCGAATAATCAAAAATAAATAAAGAATTTTCTGGATTTAGTATTGTTAACGTGTAATTCTTGTGAACTACAACTGTTAGACGGGATGTTCAAGTGGTTTATTCTTTTCAATTGAACAGTAATCTTTCAACAGTTTACCAGCTTTTAACTTAGTCAGTTTATCAAAAGTATTTATATTATTACGTCGAGTAATTTAACAGATTGCCAATGATTTGTAATTATAAAATAATGTATTTATTCACGAGTAAAATAATAGAAGTAAAAAAAAAAGATAAAAGAAAATAAGAAAATAAAATAAGAAAGAAAAGAAATGAATTACTAAAATTAAAATGTAACGTGATAGGCCAGTTGCCTCTAAAACTACTAAAACTAACTTGTTGAGTTCCTATCTGTCTGTCTTTTTACATGAACTAAAAAGCTACCTATTTATATAAAATAAATTATATAAAGAGATATAACTAACATATCTAATATGTCAACTATGTCTAATATATCAACTATATCTAATATGTTAATTATGTCTAATATGTCAGTTATGCCACATATGTTTGACATATCATATACATCGTTTATGTCAGATTAGTTGATCTTTTGCGCTACATGATCTGCATCACATTTACCTGTTCATATTACTCCCTGCTTAAGATTTCTACTCCTGCAGAAATATCGAAAGTTTCCAGTACAAGAGCTTGATATTTACTGAACTTTAATTGTCGAATCATGGTCAAGGTCAAACATTGAGTATCAAAGATTCGTTGGACTCCTATGTTTTTAAAGAGATGATAAACTTGAATAGCAGTTCGGTAATAATGTTTAGTTATCATTGCCATTTGTATCGTTCGTTAGACCAGTGAAATAGTCACATCATCAATAAGTTGACCTAAATAAAAAGCATTAACAAGAGATAAAATACGGTTCCTCATACAGGTAGAACGTAGTAGAGTTTGATAAGTGGACTGCACTTTTTTAAGCTAAGGATGCATCAGTCTGATATGAAGGTTCCATTGGTCGAACTTCTTCTTCAAGAACAGTTATAGGAATTTGAAGTTCTTTTAAAACTACTTCGAAATTCGTAAGTTCCATTTTATTTATTTGAATACATATTGATGATATAGGTCTCTTTTTATAATATCTTAATGCTGATCATCATTCAATAATAATCTGAGGTTCCTATTCAGTTCGTTTTAGATATAGTTTTAAAAGATCAGCATGTATAGGATTCTTTCTAACTCATCCATCTATTGTACGAAGTTTATAAGTTCCAGGTCTTACAATGTTGTGAATATAGAAAGGTCTATCGAATTTATCCTTAAATTTATCTCCATGAATGTGTGATTGTGTGACATTAAATAATAAAACTTTATCTCCAATTTGGTAAGAAATTTTAGGTCAATTCTTATTATAACGTTCTTGTTGCTTTTGTTGTCGTTGCATAATATTTTGTTGTGCATCTAATCGTTATTGTTGCAATTGTAATGAGATTATCTATTGATGTTTCTCTATGGCATTTGATAAGTTCATGATAGGTGAAGGTCATTGTAGTTGTAAATCTATAGGTAGAACTGCTTTTCGTCCATATAACAACTCAAATAATTCGAATTTAGTTGTCCCCTGCTGAGCAGTTCAGTATGCAAATAATGTTGATACCAAATAAGTATCTCATTCTCCATGATGTTGCTTAGCGTACTTAACTAAAATTGTACATAAGATTTGATTAAAATGTTCAGTAAGGCCATTGGTCTGTGAGTGATACAGTGATGATAATCTATGTTTAGTTTCTACTACATGTAACAAAGCAGTGACTAATTCATTTTAAAATGACATTGCTCAGTCGATTAATATTTCTTTTAGCGTTCCATGTCAACATATGATTTCATTGTAAATAAACTGTGCAGTAGTCTGGGCAGTACAATCTGATCAAATATTCAGTTGCTATAATAATATACCTGTTTTCCTTTGTCGTACGTGAAAGTGGTCTCACGTAATCTATTCCAATATGGTCGAATGGTTGTCCAACAGGTATAGAGTGTAGTGGTTCTTTGGGTTTTGGTCTTCCTTGTCGTTAGCATACATCACATATTCATATCCAATTATCAATCATTTTTATATATACTAGGCCAGTAATATCAAGAGTCAATTTTGTTATAGGTAATTTCGCGTGCTAAATGTCCTCCTAAAGGTTCATTGTGAATATTATGTAGAATACTTTCAACTTCATTAGTTTTGATTACAAGTAATGGTTGAGTTGAATATTTATAATTACATCTATAAAGTTGTTGATTTTGTACGAAATAATGTTAAGCTTATTTTTGAATTACGTGTTGTTGTAAAGGGGTGAGATTTGGGGATATGTGAATTAAGTAAAATATTAGTATAATTGGTGGTAGGTTTTGGTTTCCATGTTGTAGAGCTGTTAGTTATACTGCTAACACTTATGCTTTCACTCTCAGATTTTTGTTATGATTATTGTGGGTTATTATAAGGAAGTCGAGACAATGCGTCAGCGTTTGAATGTAGTTTTCCTTTTTTATATTAAATTTGATATAGAAATTCCATAATACGAATAATCCATCTCATAAACTTACGAGGGGATCAGGTTTATTAAAAAGCCATTGTAAAGCTGCGTGATCAGTAATTAGTTCAAATTGTTGATGTAACAAATATAGTCAAAAATGTTCCATTCCTCATACAGCGGCAAGACATTCTAATTCAGTTGGAGTATAATTCCGTTCAGTATGGCTTATACTTCGACTAGCATAAGCTATAACACGTTCCTTATTATTATCATCTAATTGTGCTAATACTGCGCTAAGACCTATATATGAACCATTGGTAAAGAGTAAAAACTTGCGTTTAAAATCAGGTAAATTAAGACTGGTGCAGTTATTAGGCATATTTTCAAATGCTCAAAAGCCTTTTATTGCGATTCTGTCTAAATATAAGGTATATCTTTTCGTAATAATAAATGTAATGGTGCAGTTGATGTCGAAAAATCCTGAATAAATCTTCTATAATATGACGCTAATTCTAGAAATCCTCGCAACTCGATAATATTCTTTGGGATTGGAAAATTCTTGATTTTATCTATTTTAGAGGGGTCTGGTTAAAGCTTCAAATGGTTCAGATTAATCCGAAAATTTTCAGTTCGGATTAACTTCAGTTCAGTTTCAGATTGCAAAAATTTTAATCCGAAAATTTTCAGTTCAGTTCAGATTTTTTTCAGATTATAAATCATAGGAGGATTTTCACATGATTAGCTAATTATGTTATACGAATTTTGTAATTGATACTGTAAATATTTATACATGTCACGTGATACACTACGTGATAATAAAATTCAACTATTGCATTTAATAAACTATTTTAGCATTTAAATGTATAATAAATTAAAGTATTAAAAATAAAACCTTTGTTTCAAAAATTAGTTTAATTTATTGATTTTATATAATAGTCTTAGTTTTTGTAAACAAAAAAAAAAATTGTAAAAAATTTTTTATTTTTATTGTAACTAAAATGCTTCTCTAAATAAAGTTGTCCTTTTAAACGATCTATTGCTGTTGAAATTTACGCAATGCCTCTTCTAATGCATATGCTACATATTTTATGAGTTCACTTTCATCATCATTGTCATTGCAAGAAATATTATTTTCTGGTTCGACAACCTGCTCTTTTCATTTTTGCAAAGATTGTAATAAAGATTGAACATGTTTATCAACATCGTTGCATAAGAATGAGAAACAATGCAAGCATTTAAACCCATTGTTACTGTAACAGGATCTATGATATATGTAACCGCAAGCTAGAATTTCAATAGGATTGTTTGCAATAATAGATGAAGAAATCAAACAATTAGCCGCATCACAGTAATGAAATTGATATAATTTATATGCAGTACTGAAACCCAAAGAAAGATGGCGTAATTGTGCTTTCGGCATTTTTATTACAACTAAAAGGATATCATTCTTTTCTTCACACTTCTTCTTTGGAGATGGATTGATCTGTAATGGAAATTATATTATTAGTTTATTATGAAATAAGCATGTATAAATTTCTGAAAAACATTGCAATAAAAAACAAGCGCTTTTCTTTGTTAAAGCTATTATATTCTATGCAGAATACTCATATGCTGCCAATGTAGATGTATGCGTAAAATTTTCTTTAAATTCATTGTTATCCAAACGCAAATGATTAATGAAATACCCATATTTAATGATCTGTTGTGCATCTGTGTGTTTCTGCGTACTTTTGCGTAAAAAGCTATGAAAGATTTTCACAGTTGAGTCTAAGAACTTCAGAAGTTCAGCCTTGATAGACTCTAGAATTGGGTGATTGTTTAGCTCCTAATAAAAGATATCAGAAAGAAACATCAATGGCACCTTGGTATAGTTTCTACGATGAAATTTAAGAAATATTATCCAAACACGAAAGCAAGTTTCTAAGTATGCATTAAAATCATCTGACTGGAAAAATACAGCATAAATATCCAGCACAAGTGGAATTGTATTGTCAAAAAGATCTTTGAGTATAAGATATTCAGCATCTTTGCACAAAGGTTTGAATTTTATTTCAACGGTCATAGAAACCTCTTGCCAGACACTGCAGGAAATCTCTAAAAGAAGGTTAATACACCATGACTTAGGCTTTTGCGCAAGTTTTTTATTTTCTCCAAAAATATATGTATACATGGCTGAGAAAAAAGGTTGATACTGAAGGAAAACTAATTCTCAGCTATTTAGTGAAATATGCAGAGGACCTATAACAGGAAGAAAAGACAAAATATTGTTAGTAATATTTGATGAATTACGATAACATAAGTAGTGTAAATAGCTGTTCTAAGATAAATCTATCTAGGCCAATCAGCCACAATGGGGATGATATTTCCTTGCTGAATATACTGCTGTATAGATGGAACATCCACAATGGTGTTAATAGCTTTAATGTATGCATCCAAAGAATAAAGGTCATTTTCTTATAAATCTATAATAATGACATCCTTTATCGAACAGACATTTTGTTTCTCCTTTAACCTAACATCATAACTATATACAGTTAGCTCCTCTAATATTGTATTATCATCAATCATATGAAATCTCTAACGCCAGTTATGTAAAAGACTACAAAGACTCATAAACTTATTTTCCATATTAGTTTTAATCAATTTAGCATTAACTAGAACAGGGTTATGTATATTCATTTTTGGAATTGCATGTTGCATCATAATTGGATTTATCAAAATTATTGCCAGATAGACAGCGGTTGATATGGTAGTTGTATTTGACATTCGTTTCGTGTGAATGCTGTGATAATCATCGATATTTAGTACTATTGCATTCTTCATATATTCAGCAAGTACTGAATTGACAGTCTTAGTATATTCTTCGGATATGGTTATTTTATACTGAGAAACTGTGCGAGATATTGTAGTTACATCTAAATCAGCAAGATATTTATAGAAATATCAGAAGCACCTGTAGAATCTAGATACATCACTAAGTTCTTTTTAGTATCATTAATGAACTTGTTCTGAATCTCACAGAGAAAGTAGCATACAAATAAGAGCTATTTTTGCTCGTTCTTGTGAATCTCTATTTTTGAAGAAGGATTAGACGATAAGTACAATTCATCAAAAAAGAGCTTCAAATTTGCATTATTTTCTTTCATAACTTTGCGAAATTCATCAAATAAGTATAACGTTAACATTTTTTCTTATTTTTACGATTATATAAGACATTAGTCATTGTTTCTACTGCTTTAGAGAGGGACAAAATAGAGGTGAGGGTGATAGTACTAGAGGCGGAGTTTGAGGTGAAGGTAAAGCTTTCAGAGCATATTGTTGAAATTCAAACGAATAATTTACCACAATTCCATTATAATAGTTTAAGCAAATCACATCACCTATTTGTAAATATCTTGGTAAAGTATTCTTAGTTTGACCTTTTGCAATAATGTATTCAGTTACCTTTTTCCACTATGCTGACTGCTTGGTGTAATTACACATAGTTCAGTAAGCATACTTGTCTTCTAAGTAAAGTACCTTTAGATTTTGGATTATCTTGGGATTATTTTGCACAGTGAGTATTAACACACTTTCAAAGCTGAAAATAAAAAAAAATTCATTTTTATAAGTGAAACGTTACATTCTCAAAAAGTACTTTAAACTATATAAATAATGTTCTCTGCAATTGAATAAGATCAGTGAATCACGTGAAAGTCTTCCTATGAAATCTCCCCTTTTTTACATGATAATGTTTCTCGACCTTTTTCTGATCTAATGTGAAAATGTCCTCCCTCATGTTTATAATAATTACAATATACATATCAAGAATTTTTAATTTTATCAAAAGCATGTGAAAGTCCTCCTATGAAACCTACTGGTTTACAGTAATAAAAATGATTATAATATACAGAGGGTCTCCAAAAGTTTACGCACACTTTTTTTCGTACGAATTTTCTCAAAATTTTATTAAGCAATTAAGAAATTTACAAATAATAAATAATGTTCCTAGACTATTAAAATATAAATTTTATTAAGGGTTTAATACTTGGTCGGACCACCATTTGCATTAATTACCGCCTGAATTCGTCGAGGCATACTTTCGACTAAATTTTCGATTTTTTCAAAAGTAATTGATTTCCAAGCCTTTCGTACTTGTCATTCAAGTGAGGAAAAGTTAATGGGCTTTACGTTTTGGCTTCAAAGGTTTTTTTTTAATTTCGTCTCATAAATTTTCGATCGAGTTAAGGTTGGGGCTTTGGGCAGGCCATTCGTCACAAATTATGAGTGCATAAAACAAATCGTGCGGGTTTACGATTTTTGCGAGGTTTGCTGTTTATTATATTGCGATGGTGGTGATATATTTAGATGAAAATGGTGGTCCGATCAAATAATAACAGCTTAGTACAAAATTTAATTTACTATTTGTAGATCATTTGCTTAAATAAAAATATGATTAAAATTCATACAAAAAAAGTGTGCGTAAACTTTTGGAGACCCTCTGTATATGATTCTTAACTAATATTCTTGAAAAAAAAATCCAACGTATCGATGTCAAGTTCTTCCCAGAGGTCTAATACTTCAAAAACGTCTAATTTCGTTATATCGAGCTTTCCGCAGTAATTAACTCTAATTGTAATAAAAAAAAAAAAATAATTCATCATTAACATTACAAATTTACAGTACCTTAAGATAATTTTGAACAATTTGAAGAAATTCTTTTTAAAAATCTTCCATCAACTTTAGCGGTCAACGTCAAGCGAAATATTGTGACCTTACGAAGAAAATATCTGAATGTGCGTGTATTTTTATATTAAAGATGGTCATGTTGGTCGGTCAACGGTTGGTCAAATGTCTTTGACCGACCGGTTTATGACCGATTTTAACTGACCGAATGAGCAACTTTTATATAAATTCAGTCATTTTTATTTAGTGGAACAGCATTATCGCGGACTTTAACTTTTAATTTATAGTAATTTCGATAATTTAATATCAGTCGGTCAACCGGTCGGTCAGAAGCCTTTGACCATTAGCATCCCTAGTCACAATTGTCTTTATAAGATACGTTATTATTAATATCTTCAAGCTTCATATTTTATTTATTTAATTTATACTGTATATGCATCTTTATTTATGTAGGTAATGAATGAAAACATGAATTTAAGGTACAATGTTTTTTTTGATACTTTTTTTTATCAAATAGTTAGTCATTTAAAACATTAAATAAAGAGATTATCGGATATGTAGCAATAGAAGACTAGATAGGAACTTAAAATCAGGAATTCGAGTATTTACCGTGGATGAAGTAGCGAAGAAATCGTTGGTTAATTGGTAAGAGTAATTTTGGTAATAACCAGTCCAGTACATTAGATTTAGTATATTGGTTGTCATGAGCTGAAATTATTGTTTATTTTTCAAATTATGAATAGATTCACTGCATTATTTTTTAAAATAAAATCAACGTGTTTCGGATGAAGTAATTTTCTCATCTCCGAAACTTTTCGCAGTTGAACATTCTTATATCCGAAACATTTTAATTTGGAAACACTTTGTAGATCAAAATTATTTAAACTTTTAACGTTAGTACATCATTTCAAGATTTAAATTATTAGGTTAAATTTTGACACATCCAGACTATTTTTCTTTCGGTGCTTATATTTAATAAAGTATCGATTTTATTCGGTGGCGCTAATAAAAAAAAAAAAAGAGTTTTTGCTTTTGAGAATTTAAGTTACTGACAGTATAGTGATCGTCAAAATTACTTTTTACATAAAAACTGGATTAATTATCAATTCTTGTGTTCAACAGCCATGTACTCCCCTACCTGCATAAACAATTTGTTCTTTAAACAAAGAAAATAAATAATACAAATTTCCAATAGAATTCTAAAAGAATTTCTTAAAAATCCCAAATTTCCAATTTAAGTATAATTCTAGAATTTTAATTTGGAATTTCGATCAGAATCGCAAATTATTTTTCTAAAATAAAAAATTATAAAATGTTATTCATTTCAAATTCTATTTATCTAACAAAATGGAACTAAAAATGACAAATAATGAAAGTCATTTTGACCCAACTCCAAAATTAAAATCCAGTCCTGTACCAATTACGTTTATTTCTTTTCGCTACATGTATGGTGATAAATGTCATTGTGGGAGTAAATACTTTAGAACACGTTTATTTTATCAAGAATATTGTAAAAGTTGCTTTTCCATGTATATTGGTTGTGTTGATAAAAATAATACGTATTTGGATGTGCTTATAGTTACAAATAATGTACAATGTAATAAACATGAAGCTAGGAGTATAAACTTTTGCACACAAAACATTCATGAATGGTGTGAATTTTGCTCTGAAATTTTATATTTCAAACAAGTATATCGTTTAAATAATACCGGTACGTTTTATGAACACGAACACGACATATTAGAAAATAATAATAAGGATTGTAAATTATGTGGAAAATCAGTTTATCAAACGATACCGAATACTATAGATTACTTGTTATGTTCAGATTGTTATAGAATTTCCACCGGATGGGTAGAATCATTTTTGATTATATATTTACCATTTTGGTATCAAATTATCACTGATTTTTGTATAAGTTGTAGAAATGAAGTAAAAACTGAAACTGATTGTCTCAAATGGTGTTCCTATTGCTCAGTAACATATAATGGATGTAGATATTGTCTGACAACAAATATTATTTTGGGAATTACAGATCAATCTCAATGTAGAAAATGTGAAAAAGAAAAATGACTTTAACTTTTGATACATCACCTACACCCCAAAGCAGTGGAAACAGTAATATAGATAAGTTTATTCGTAATACAAAATTTAATATTCAGCATTTTAATAGTTTTGTGAATAATTCATACCCATTAAATATACAAAATATACATTAATTTTTTATGGAAAAACCTCTTCTTTCACGATCAATGATAAAATGGATCTCATATTCTCATATTACGAATTTAGAAAAAATAGCAGAAGGGGGATTTGGTATTATTTATAAAGCAAATTATTTAGGTGAAATACCTAAAGCTCGATCTAATAATTCAATTAGACTTAAACAAAATGAGCTAATTGCTATAAAAAGGATTTTAAATTCTAAAGATATTAGTGATTATTTCTTAAATGAGGTAATTATTCCAAAATGTAATTTCATTTAATAATTTCAAATAATCTAAATTATGTTATTTTTAGTTAAGTTCGAATTATCATTGCTGTTCTGATAATTACGTTAATCGTGTTATGAGATGTTATGGATTATGCATCAGGTGGAGATCTACATAAATATTTACAAAAGAATTTTACAAAGTTAACATGGGCGTGGAATGAAGAAAAATTAAGAATTTTAAGAATTTTATCTAATATTTTACATGGGTATAATATAATTTATTTATTGTTATATTACAATTTTTATTATATAATCCTAATTTGATTTTGAAATTAGACTCGAAACTATTCACGATAAGGAATTCATACATCGAGACGTTCATAGTGGAAATATATTATATGTTGAAGAGAATACTAAACCTTATCGATGGAAATTTGGAGATCTAGGATTATCACAACCTGCAAATAATACACCATTAAATAATGAAATATATGGAGTAATTCCTTATGTTGCACCGGAAATATTTAAAGGCGCTTCATTTTCAAAGGCATCAGATATTTATAGTGTAGGTATGATTATGTGGGAACTTACTACAGGTTGTAAACCATTTTATAATATCGAGCATGATCATAGACTTATTTATAAAATTATTGACGGAAAACGTCCTGAAATTACAATTGATATTCCTGAATGTTATGCTGATTTAATGAAAAGTTGTTGGGATTCTAATCCTTCAAATAGACCTTCTATAAAAAAAATACGTAAAACTGTCGGTGGTTGGAGTAATAGAAAAAACAATGAGAAAATATTTGTTCAAGCCGAAGAAAAACGAGAGGAATTAATGAAATTGAAGAAACTTGGTCCTGAATTTACTGAAAATCATCCAAAAGCAATCTATACAAGTAGGGCACTGAGTTCTTTAATTTCTATGTCCTTATCCTTAAATTCATTAAATATTACACAAGGTGCGTATCGTACAAATCTTAAAATATAGTCGTTCTTTTAAAAAGCGACCCCAAGCCGAACCTTTTAAAGTTCATATTCAAAAAATTTCTAGTGAAGTTAGCCAATATTAAAAAGCCACTTACTAAGAATCATATATATTAATTAATTTTTATCTTTTCTTTAGAATATATGTCACAAGAATATAAGTTTGATATAGATACTCCAGGGTATTCTATATTTCGAAATATACAGTATATTGTTTTCTTTAAAAAAAAAAAAATAATTCACATAATAAAATCAATTTCAATTAAATTTAGACAATCAGTAAAAATAAATTCTACAATCCAATATTCTTCGAATATTCAACATCCATATGTGATTTCGACATCAAATTCTTCAAAAAAACGAAAGAATAAGAAATGGAAGCTAAAACTCAAGTAAATAGTAAGTAATAATATTTTATTAGTTTAAAATTATAATGATTTATGTTATTTAAATTAATATTACTAATATTACTTTCCAAAATTATTTAGAAAAGCAAATTAAATCTTCTAAGTGATTCCAAGCATTCTTTAAATTTTGTTTTGAATTGATAATTCTATCTCAGAAAATTTGGAAATTTACTCAGAACTTGATACTTTTATTATATATATTACATAAAGGGCATTTTTTAATTGCTGTATTTTATTTAGCTATCCAAAATAAATTTGTTACAAGTTGCATATGAGTTGATTGTTAGGAAAAATCAGGTTCCGAGAATTTTAAAAAAAATTGAGATTTTTAATTTTCTCGGAACCTGATTTTCCTAGAAGTCCTCCCATATGATTTATAATATCAAACTTGAATTCCTACGGTATAATTTCGTCAATTAAGCTTTTTTTAAATGATTCTTTCGTGAAAATGATTACTCGCTATTATTAATAAATTTTTCAATCTGTTAAATAACAATAACTGATAACTAAAAATCCGTTAAACTCATTTATTCAAAATGCTTAATTTAAATTAATTTTATTATCAAACATGAATTTTAATAATATTTTTCTTCAAACGTTTAACAATCGAGTCGCGTGATTTTTGATATTATCGATGATAAAGATTCAAAGCAAAACGAAGTCTATTTGTAACAAATTTTCCTACCAAGAGTTCTATCGTGAAATTTCCTTAAAACAACAATTAATCGATTTTATGCAAATTATTAAATATGATGTCATAAGGTCACTGGCGCAGCAAATTAATTAGTGACATACAGTATTATTACAAGAGCTTGCTAAAGTTGTTTTAAAATGAATTTCTTATATTAAAAATTAAATATTTATAGCTTGCACATTATATAAAAATATTCTTTTCTAAAATCTCTATAATGATGAATATTTCGACATTAAAAATTGCATGCACGTTTGACCTATTATTGACATTGAAATTGTTTAATATCACAATTGAGATTATGGGTTATATTCCAACCAGTCTCCGTAGTGTTAGTTGAACATATATCAAAGGGATCTCGAAGAGACTTAAGTTCATTTATTTGTCCATCTGAAGCAGCTATTACACAGCTATTAGTATCATTTCCGACTGTTGGACAATAAATATGGCCAGAATCACAAGGTTGTCCACAAAATGAAGGTTTTGGGTCACATATTTCAACATTTAACTTTCTCAAGGTTTCGCTTATTATTGATGCCGCCATAGTGTTGTATGTATTTTGTTTAATAGAATTATACACGTCATCATCATTGTCAAGTAAATCATAAGAATTCACCCTTTGATTAACAGTAAAACTAGCTAATACTGACTTGTTACCAACAAAAAAATTATTGTGTAATGTATCTTCAAAATGATATTGAAGGTTTTCACTTGCGGTTGATAGATATGATGAAATATCTGAATAGGTTTTCCCGCTGCCGGTTAATGATTGATGAACATTGTCCGTTATACTTGGAAGAAAGTATAAATTCACCATATTAGTCGTAAAAAATCCTATATTATCCATCGGCGTCTCACTCCTTTTTACGACGCCGGGATTTTTTGCCCTATTCAAAGCTGCAAGGACTCGTCCAAGATTCGGGTTTCCTGATTTTTCATAGTATTCTGCGACCTTTTTCATTGTAAACTCTGAGCAAGCCTTACCTCGAGCGCAACTAGATCCTATACCTATTACGTTTCTGTAATCAGTTTCAAGTGTGAATGCCCTTAAATTGGCTTCTTCTCTCATTGCTTCATTTCTCCAACCTACTGCTGCATTTCTGGCCACCGTTCCTTCAGCTGTTGTCTCAATAACATCTTCTGCAGCACCAACTTCGGCAGCGATTTCGGAACTGGCTTCCGCGGTAAAAGCTAAGGCATCTATGCCGGCAAGCAAAAATGTTCCAGCATAAGAAACAGCAAGACTGACCACGAACATTGCTATAGGAATTAAAATTTCTTTGAGCAAGTTTCTTTTAGGCGGTGGCGGCGGCGGTGGGATCAATTGTTTTAAATTATCGGGGGTCATTTTAGTGCTTAGTTCTTTAAGGGCATCATGGAACCCTCGATGGTGCCTCTCCCAATGATCGAATAGCTTGTTTGCCGAATTAATCATGTGAAATGTAGCAACAGGATAATTATCAGGACTGAACGAGCTACCTGAACCAAACTGGAGACTTAGAGCGTAAGATCCAACTTCATGGCCAGTCAAATAATCGATGCATTCGGCTACACTTTCTGTTTTGTTAATAGGCCATTCGGGACTATCTGGGTGTTTACCTTCACTGCAATACTTAGAAGTTAGTCCAGTTGGAAACACATGATCAGGGTTAGGTGCTTT
>CAJVPQ010000884.1:0-22382 GCA_910591825.1 Funneliformis caledonium
ATTTAGCTTTAATTAATAAATTTTCATATAAAATTGATGTAATAAATCTTCGCGAAAAAATTATTCAATATTTATTTCACCCCCCTGTAGATCTTCTATTTTCTTTTTTTCATAGTGATAGTTCTCCATTTTTAGCCTAAATTCTACATTTACTATTGTTATATACTTATCATGAGTTACAAGAATTCTTTCCTTTCTCCTTTAGGTAAGTTTAGATGTATATAATTTATTGTTTCACTTTCATACTTGGATATATATTTCTCATGTTCAAATATTTTTCTAAAAATACTTTGCAATATTATAAAATATTATCTCATTCGTGTCTATTATAATATATACCTGATGATATTATTAAAATAAATAACTAAAAGTATTAAATCATCTTATTGCAGTCATTAAAGAAATAGATTTTTTTTTGTAATTCTAATATCAAGCAATAGCTTCTGTTTAACAAATTCTTTAAATGTAGCTGACGTAACCTTAAAATTTTGTTCATAAATTTAAATTTGACATTTTTCAGCTATATCTTCATCATCAATTAATCTAATAGTTTTTGATGCTTTTCATATTTAAATACCAGAAGTTTGTTATTATATAACTAGTAATTTGTATTATATCAAATATATCATACTTTTCATAGATCACCATCAACAAAAAATGATTTTAGTTGCCTCTAAACTAACATTCATTTTTTTATTGTTTAAGCAGGTAAGATATTCATAAATAGTTCTTTTTTTTATTATATTTAGTAATGGTTATTTTATTATGTTGTTTTTCTAATTATTCTTTTAGACTTCATATTCTTTTATTAATTTGGTAAGTATCTTTATTGAGAATTTTATTTTCTGAGTTACTTGAGATTTTATCAGATTGTATAATTGTAGCTTGATTACTAATTTTAAAAAACTTGTAATTTTTTTAATATTAATGGTTACTTTGGTAAATGAACTGATTGATCCATATTTTTATAATAACTTGATCTTAAAGTCTTTTCTGTTATATATCGATCACATTTTATTTTTTCTAATTCACTTTCTTTCTTTCACACTAATTTAAGTTCTTTATTTTTTAAGTTTTGTATTCCTTTAGTAACATCATCATCATCATCATTATCATCTTAACTACTATCTTCGTCATTATCCTATTCTTCTTTACCAAATTCTTTTTTACTAAAAAATTCTAAATTTATACTAATATTACTTTCATCCATAGTCTTACTATCACTAAAAATACTAAATAAATCACCATCACCATAAGGATCACAAAAACCATCATTATTATAAGAACTAAACGAACTACCATCATCAGAAGCACTAAATGAACTACTATCACTATAAGAACCATATAAATCATTATTACTATAAGGACCAAACAAACTACTATCACTAAAAGCATCAAACGAACTAACATCATCATAAGAATTACACGAAGTATCATCATCACTATAAGAATTAAATGAACTATTATAACCAAAGACACTAAACGAACTACCGTTATCAAAAGGATCAAACAAACTACTATTATTATGAGATGCAGTAACTATAACATTTTTTTTATAATTATTGTTAATTAGAATTGATGATTCAGGTTGATTTTAGTCATCTATACTTAGATATCATACTTTTTTAATATCAAATTTATCATCTATAGTGTATTTTTGATTTTTGATTTTCTTTTTTGCTTAGAAAGAGATGGCATTTTTAATACAATAAAAAATAAATTGTAATGCATTCAAGATAATGGTTTAATGTAAAGCATATAATTAATTTTATTAATTTAACGATTTAAAACATAATTACTATCACATTTTTAAGTATAGTATGAAATACGAATAAAATTGTGATTACGTATTTTGACTGTCTTTATTAAAATAACAAAAATTTTATGGATTTAGAAAGAGAATTTCTGAAAAAGTCTATTTTATAAAAGGAAATCTTGTATTTATGAATTTCTTTATCACCAATATTTACCATAGTTTATTAATTAAATATATTATACTAACATTTATTGATCGTAAAAAGTATAATTTAATTATATTTACTTATGATTAAATATATCACATTAATATTTATTGATCATAAAAAAATATAATTTAACTATTGGAAATATACGAACATGAATTTTTTGGACTTGTTAAATTATGTAACGCAGCAATTAAAAGAATTATCACGTGATATATAATCACGTGAAATTACACGCATTTTTATTGGCCAGATTGCAAATATACCCCTGTAAATACCCATGTAAAGTCAGTCCGAAATCGGCTAATTATTAAATAATATACCCAACTTTTAAACCCCGATAACTTTTTAAATAATTATCCATTTCAAAATGTAAACCGATTTTTTGAAAGATCATAACCTAAACTATAAAAAAATCGGTTTATTTTTTCAATAATATTAAAATTAAAAAACTAGATACAATTTGAATTTAGATTAAATTTTTGATAAGTATAGATGTTATGCACCATATATAGTAAAAACGAAACGCAGAAGGGTGTGATACTGGGTGACTTAACATAATATAAGTACATAAAAAAGGATGACGATGCTATTTTGACCTGATCATCCTCAATACACGTGACGGGTCAGTAACCGAAATCTAAAATAAAAAGAATTATCTAAATCTCAATTTTTTTTTCCTGGAGAAAAATGGCTCCAAGAATTGTTGTGTTAATTTCTGGTAATGGCTCAAATTTACAAGCAATAATTGATGCAATTAATTCAAAAACTCTTGAAGGACAAATTGTTTTAGTGGTATCGAATAAAAAATCCGCTTTTGGCTTAACTCGAGCTACCCAAGCAGGACTTCCTACTTTAACTTTTCCTTTAAAACAATATAAAGATTTGGGCAAAACTCGTATAGAATATGATTTAGACCTTGCTAAGAAGATTAAAGAATATAACCCTAATTTAATTATTTTGGCTGGTTGGATGCATATTTTGTCCGAGGAATTTTTAAAATGTTTTGATGATATTATTATAAATTTACATCCCGCATTACCAAATCAATTTGATGGTAATTTATTTTTCCCCCAAACTTCTCATTTTTATACTTTAATTCGTTTTAATATGTTTTGAAATTTTCGTCTTAAAGGTACGAATTCCATTGAAAGAGCCTATGAAGCATTTAAGAAAGGTGATATTACAAAAACAGGCGTCATGGTCCATAAAGTCATTCCGGACGTAGATAAAGGTGAACCTTTATTAATTGAAGAAGTCCCAATATTGGAAACTGACTCGCTAGATGATTTAGAAACGCGAATTCATAATGTGGAACATAGATTGATCGTACAGGGTGCAAAGAAAATCTTGGATGAATTAAATCGATAAATTTTAAAAAACAATTGTATCTATTCACCTTTATAAATTACATTATTTATCAATTGTGACGCCTATCACCTCTATAAAATCCAAATTATTAATAAACGTTAATTATGTAAATAAATTAATCTTAAAAGAGGAACAATATCTACTTTTGATTAGTCGACACTACGAGATTAGATTTCAACAAATTCATGCGAAGCAACATAGCATTAGTGCTCTGTTCGAATTCATCACCCATTTTCAAAGCTTTATAGAATATACCACTTCGTTGGTCTTGTTGCTTTGCACATAGAATCTATGATAAAGAAAATTATTTAAAACGTTACCTTTTGGTTATAATAATTACTTACATATTAGAATTTTATTTCTTTTTTCTTTACCTTTTTATGACTGTCAATTCGCGCTTGAATATGATTCTCTGTGATCAATTTGGCAAGTTCTCTTTCCAACTTTTGCACGTTAGTTCCAAAAGATTGTGCCATTTTGTTCATATCTACTGTCAGGAAAGGACTAAAGTACTGCACCAAAGCTTTCTTACGAATATTATCATAAAGGTTTTCCACGTGACTATGCAAGTGAAGGTCAAGCAAGTAATCGTTCTAATAAATTCATAAGCTCTTAATATTGGATTCAGATAGAGTAAAAAATTATTCATATCGTTACCTTCCACTTGTCCAAAATATCCAATACAACCGAGTATTTTGAATTGTAAAATCCGTGAATGAGCTCTCTAATATGAGGTTCAAGTTCTAAGAACTGTTTAAATTCGGTATTATCAATCACTTTGCTTTTAAGTTCTGATCGATCAAATGAAGCAAGAGCACAGAGACCTCCATACACAGCTATATCATTTGGAGAAATGACCTATGGTTGCAATGCGTAATAATAATGTACGTGTTAAAAATGAACAGATGTTTATGGTCAATAAAATTAATATTTGTAAAGAACCTCAGAGTAATTATTTGCTGCATGAGAGATCTCAAAGCTTGTCTCCAAAAACAATCGAGCAGCCAACTTATACTTGTTATTATCAAGGTGAGCTAAAGCCGCAGCAACTTTCAACTTTGCCTGTACAACCGGTTGAATATCGGGAGTAGACTCTGCTTTAATAACATAACTGTGCACGTGAGAAAAGTTACCCAATTCAATGGAAACCTTGATAACGTTCAAGCACATTTCTATAACGTGCTTGGCTGTTGTACAATAGTCTCGAGTTCTAGAGTAGCATTTCAATGCATTTGTCAAATTCCCACAATTATAATAATGATCCCCAAGATCATTATGTCCCATCTATGTATGAATTAAACCGAATAAAGATCATTAATAAATCCAATGCATCCAATTATTAAATTCAAATGTAAAAATGTAATTACCCTTATGCTCTCTTTTATTAGATTATTTTTATAATTTTTTAATTCAACTTCCAACCTTTCCAATAAAGATTTTGCACGTTTTTGTGTTGAGTCTACCCATGTATTATCAATTGAAAAAGATGGGTAACCTTTAGCTGTCAAAGCTTCGTTAAGTTTAGTAGCAGCTGAAATATATCTGTTATGATCAAGAGAATTGTCGCGTAATTCTTGTAAGGCAAGTCTATAAGCGTCATTCTGAAGTATAGGACATCGCTTTGCTATAAAAAGCAAACGATCAACCTTTGTATGCCCTGAATTCAATAGTGACAAAATAAGTTTTGAGATCGTCTTAATATTTAAGGAGACTTTACAACTGGTAGCAAACCTCTGTAATTTGAAATGTAAGTCTCTAGATCTAAGTTATTAGGCGCTTCGACCGTAATATCAAGTGTACGCTTCCTTTTAGCAACATTATCTTTTTCTTCCATCATTTTTGCGCGTTAATTCTCGATAGCGTTTTGAAGAGAGAAGAAAATTATCAGACAGATATATAAAACTGAGAAATACTAAAAAGACGATAATTTCTCCTATTGGACGAAATGTGACGTGTAACATCCAACCTAACAGATTTGGTCAACGATGATCGATGATAAGATTTGAAAATTAATTATTAATGGGTAGAATTTTGGTCAGATCACTATTACATAGTTTCTTTAAGGGAAAAGGATTTTATAGTATAAGAACGGCAAAACAAACAACTTCAAAGAACCGAACGCGAAATTTATCTGTTTCAGATCATAGTTTGAGACAATCCCGTTTACTCACGAAGTTAAACACGTCTCCTCATAAGAGAATACGCAGCGTCATAAAAACTGAAATGCCCAAATCCAAATCTGGGTTTTATGCGGTTCACGTTGGTCGCTTACCGGGAGTTTATCTATCCTGGTACGTGGGATGGTTTCTATATAATTAGGACTCGGATTATTATAGTTGAGGTCATATCCGACTGTTTTTCTAACTTTTTTAACGAATTTTATTAAGTTACAAGACAAGGCAAAAATGAGTAAATTTCTATACATAATAATGTCCCAATGTAAATTTTAGCATAGTAGCATGTGACCTTAATTATGATTTCTTGGGTACCTTTCTAATTATTCAAATAATACATGTTAATATACTCGCGGTCAAACATTTTCTATAGGGAAGAATGTGAGAAACATATCAAGGATTTTCCCTATGCAAAATATAAAAAGTTTACGACTCTCCAAGAAGCTGAAACGTTTGTGAAAGAAGGATTTAAAAAACAAGGTTTATAATAGATCATTATTTATCCTGTTTATAATAATTAATTATTTCATTTGATTATTTTTATTCTGATCTATTCAAGAAGAAATCTCACGTAAAACGTCTAGACAAAAAAAACAAAAGGAAAGTACCTCTATCCCATCAACTTTACATTCGGTATGATATATTTATACGTATATATTTTATCGTGTTTATTACAATTATTATTAACCCAAACCAAATCATCTAGCAATCATATAACCTTGGCAACAGAAAATCTCTCAAAGTTTGGACTGACGGAAGTGCACGTTCTAACGGAAAGGATGAGGCAAGGGCTGGTGTGGGAGTTTATTGGGGTGAAAATGATCCTCGGTAAATTTTTTTTTTCTTTCATCATCGGTAATCTTAAGAATATTGACAGTAATATTCAATGATTATAGTAATGTCAGCGAACGATTACCGGGTCCCAGACAAACTAATAATCGAGCCGAAATTATGGTTAATATGCTATAAGAAATTTGAACCTTTGTTTTCAAGTAATTCTAATCGATTGACAATTTTCCGCGGTTTAGGCAGTAATACGTGCTTTAGAAACTTGCCCGGACAATAATGTACCATTGGAAATAAGAACCGACAGCAAATATACAATCAATGGTAAGAACTTATCATGATGTATATCAAATTTATTAATCATTGTTAATAAATTTATTTTCTTAATTAGCATATACTTCCTGGATACCTAGATGGGAAAAGGATAATAAATGGAAGACGGCAAATAATAAAGATGTTGAAAATAAAGAACTTTTTCAACGATTAGTAAAATTAACGAGAGCACGTAATGCAGAAGTAACGATTGTAATGTCGATTTCTACATTTTTTTTTTTTTCTTTTTCTTGATCTGTTATTTGTTTTTTTTTTTGATTTGAATCTTTGAATTTCATTTCTCCTTTCAAATATATATATATATATATAAATGTAATTAGAAATATGTCCCAGGGCATGCTGGCGTTTTAGAAAACGAAGAGGCCGATCGATTAGCAAACTTGGGAGCTATGATGGATGCTGTCGATGAACATTACGATTACGGAGTAGATAACAAGAAAAAATTAAAAGTGTCTGCTGAAGATAATGATTATTCATGTCTGGAAAATGTAGATGACATTCTTTTTAATGAGTTGGATTACATCAAAAATATACCAGGTTTTAGTCACCCTTTAACGAAAGATGACTTTTTTTCTCCTGAGGATAAAATCGAAATGGAGAAAGAAACAGGATTGAAATTTATTTAATACAAGAAAGTCTTTATTTTATTTTGTTTTGGAGAAAGCCATTCAAGCTTTTTATTTAAATATGATGGAAATTAGGGTGTCGTGTATTATATATTTTATCAAGGTATTTTAGGTCACGTGAAATTAGTGGTTGGTCTGGATAAAACTGCGGCCGAATTAAATAATAATCAATTAAATCAATAAATTTTACATTTTTTACATTTTTAAGCCTCAAATAAGATAAAAATTCTTCAGAAAGTTCACTTCTCTATTTGACTATCTTTAACTGTTCAAGAATAGTGAAAGCGTATCAATTAAAAAGGAGCAAGGTATTAAGGGATCATAAAATATGTTAGCATTATGTTAGCATTTATTGTTTCGAGATGGTTTAAAAGCTTATTAATTAATATTAGCTTGAAAAAATAAATAAATTATATAGAAAAACGAGCTTTTAACATTTAAAGGTTTCGTGTACCCAACACTCCTACTAAATCACCTTTAACAGCCTGAAATAAAAAGGTAAAGTATGAAAGGTCAACGACGTTTATGTGATATATAAAGTTTTTATTATATGTAGTCATCCTTCCAAATATTATAGGTTGTAAAACAATAAAAAAAAAATATATAACGTATTTAATTGGTTTTGTAAATAAAAATGATTCATCTTTCAAAATATTTATACACAAAAATTTTATCATTATATTCATAACTTTACGTTTTGAAACTTATATTAGATGTCAAATATTCCTTTCCCACGTCTTCAACCTGCAACGGAACAGGGGCCTAAGGCAGTTCTGCCAGATCTTAACATTCGTTTAGTGTGCCCCGATTGTAAAAATCCAGTTCCAAATATTGTTGAAGAATTTGCAAGTGGAGATTTAGTATGTGGGGATTGTGGTCTAGTTCTTGGGGACCGTATAATTGATACAAGATCTGAATGGAGAACTTTTGCTAATGACGAAGGTGATGATCCTTCCCGTGTTGGTGCGGCCGCGAATCCACTTCTTGATGGTGCTCAATTAGATACTGTTATTTCGAGAAGGGATGGGGGTTCAGGAATGGCCAGAGACCTTAATAAAGTTCATGGACGAGCAAATGCAGTAAAGGGCGAGAAAAATCTTATTCAAGCATATAAAGAGATTGCAGCGATGAGTGACGCTATTGGATTAACAAAATTGATCGCTGATATAGCGAAACAATTGTATAAGAGAGTTGAAGAAGAGAAACTTTTACGTGGTAAAAGTACCGAATCAATTATTGCCGCTTGTATTTTCATTGCCTGTCGACAAGAAAATGTACCTCGTACATTCAAGGAGATTTGTGCCATCACACGAGTTCCTAAAAAAGAGATTGGAAGGTGTTTTAAAACTTTAATTCGTACTTTTGAAACAAATGTATCAACAATGACATCAGAAGATTTGATGTCCCGTTTCTGCTCCATGTTACATCTCCGAATGGAAGTTCAAAAGGCAGCTCTTGAACTAACTTTGAAAACAAAGGAACTTGGTACATTGGCTGGAAAGTCCCCTGTATCCGTCGCGGCAGCTTGTATATACATGGCTTCTTGTTTATATCAACAACCTCAGTCAACAAAAGATGTCGCTCAAGTGACTGGAGTTTCTGAAGTAACGATTAAAAATTCTTACAAGTTACTCTGGGTTGAAAAAGGAAAATTACTCGATGAAAAGAAATATAGTGGATTTGAGACCTTGCCATCACCTTAAACATGTAATCTCATCACCTGTTTCCTTAAATTTTTTCTTTTTTTTTTATACTTGGAATTGACGTTTATAAAATGATCATGGATTTTATAAAATAAAAGAAAACGTAAAGCAAAAGGTTAAGAATTTGGAATTGTTCGCGATTATTCTTTTTATGTAAAGAATAATTTTGATCGAACTTTAGAATTGGCTGGATTTAATGGTATTTATCCTAATGGATCAAAAAAAAAAAAAAAATTTTTTTTTTTTATCATGAGGAAATAAATAATGAACAATCATCTATATCAAAGAAAAAATTATTTGTTTGATTTATCATTGTTATCATTTCTTTTTTTTTTTCTTACATATTTAAAGGTAAGTTTAACGTGATACTCTGGTATTCTCTTTTCAAATAAATGTTCATTGATGTATTATCTAATATAATTGTTTCTGATCTTTTTTTTTTTTTTATTAAAAAAAAAAATAAAAAATTACGTATTGAAATAAATATAATAAACACTTAAATCGTGTTTTTTCTTTATACAAATTGAATTATTATTTCATTACAAATCAGATTTAAGAATAATAAAAATCGAAATATGGTTTTCGCAAATTTCAAACCATTAAAAAGAGAAGCTTTTATTAATTAACATAAGTTAACCGCCAAAACAAAATAAAATGATTCTAACGGTTTCAACCAAATCCAACAACGAATATTAATTATGAAAATTTTTTTAATTGAACTTTTTTATTATTTTTAATGAATCATGTGGGTGAGGAAAGATTAAGGTCTATCGGATGTTGGAGCAGGGTTCATCTAAAGGATTATTTTTTTAAAAAAAAGCATTAATTAACGGCATTTTTTTTTAAAAAAAGAAAAAAAAAAAAATCATGGAATATTATTAAATATCATCGTAATTACCCTTCGTTTTCCTATGCTAGTTACATTAACAAACCGACGATTATACAAGATACGTTTCTTGGCTCGTCCGGCTTTTTTCTTTTTCTTTTCCTGCTTTTCGACTTTTGGTGTTTGAGATTTGACTTTACCAGCACGAGCAAGTGATCCGTGAACTTTACCCTATTTAAATAAAAATTATTTCTAAATAAATTCTCTTTAAAATAAAACAGTTATCGAATTTAACATTTAAATACCATTTTGGCGGTTTATTTATTACTCTACTCGATACAGAGTCAAATGAGTAAAAGAGGAAGATCTTTATTTTTTTAAAATGATTGATATTATATATATTGGAAATTAAAAAAAAATTTTTTTTTTGGTGATATTTGAGAGGTTTTCGAATAATGATTGGATAATATGTTACAGTAAAGATTGTTTTCTTTATCACACTGATCAATTTTCACGCAATTCAAACCGTAATATTAAATATACATAAAAATTATTACACGAGAAAAAAAAGGGTTTTAAATAATTTACATTAAGAAAAACAATTAAAAATCTGTTCTTTTATAATTATTCAACGAATCGCCATATTCTAACAATTCCATCGTCTCCGGCTGAAGCTAACCAATCAGAATGTCTTTCAGTAGGATACCATTGTACACAATTAACATCAGCAACTCCATGAGCAGAAGGTATTGAAGCGACTAATGAAAAATTGGAAGGATTTATATCATTTGGTGAAGATTTATCAAAAACCCTAATAACATTATCAGCACTCCCACTAGCGATACGTCCGTGAACTTTTGACCAGCTCACAGAATAAACACATCGCGTATGATGACCGCTTAATGTGTGTACACATTTCCATTTAGAATGACCTCGATGAGCATCCGTCCCTTCTTGATTATCATTTGGAAAGCCTTTCCAGAATTTAATTGTTTTATCATCCGAAGCGGATACTTTAACGATAATAACAAGTAAATTAAGATATAATCTTTCGACAAAATCAATTCTTGTAAAAGATTTATTATAAAATACGTACCTAAATACTCGCCATCTTTATCAAAATCAATAGCCCAAACTGTACTTTCGTGTCCTTCCAACGTATCTGAACAATACCAGTCGTCATCATCTTCTCGCCAAAGTTTTATTGTATCATCGTAACTTGCCGATGCCAATAACTTAGATAAATTTCAATTAGTATTTTAAAAGTTATATTCTGTGGAAAATAAATAACACTCTTACTTCATTAGTTGGATGCCATATAACCATCTTTACATCTTGTATGTGTTCTTGCAAAACCGATATACATTCAAAGTCATTATCTGCCGCTGCTTTGTAATTATAAATTTCTGTCAGGCGCGAGTTAAGAATATAATTGATTCTGTCAACGTTGTGTAATCACCTTCCCATATCCAAACACTTTTATCACGGCCACATGTAGCAACTAAAGAACCTGACGAGGCCCACGCAACCGACTTTGTTTCATTCTCGTGACCTTCCAATGTAGCGACGCATTCATAATCTGACAAAGTAAATAAATTCCTTAGTAATTTCATTTTTAATAAAGGGAATATATATCGAATTTGAACTGTTTATACCTCCAGCGTCATCTCGTTCCCATATACCAGTAAGTGCATCAAAACTAGCAGTTGCGAGTTGTCGACCGCTCGGACTCCATGAAACATTTCTTATGGTTCTTTTATGAGCACCTTCCAAAGTATTTGTACAAATCCATTCCGAGGGGTTGTCTTCGGAGGTTGGAACCCATAAACGTACAGTTTTATCACCACCACAAGAAGCTAAAATGTTGCCCGTAGGTGACCAAGAAACAGACCAAACTCTGTCAGAGTGTCCTATTCATTGAAAGGTTATTAGAATCTTTTGTGGCAGTTGATTTTCAACAAATTATCATCATACCTTTTAATTCAGCGATTTGTACTAAATGTGGGGACATTTTTTTTTAAAAAAAAAAATTAAATTTGAAAGATGTTGATCAATCAATGTTGGATGATCGATCATCTATCAATAATTTAGAAACGTATGCAACTATAAAAAAAATGAGTTCACAACACTTTATTCCACCATTGGTATGTCCTTTTCTTTTTTTCGCATTTCAAAAAGAATGAGCTCGTGAAACATAATTTAAAACAAACGTTCGGATCAAACAATTTTTTTTTTTGCTTCACCATCTTTATTCATTTATTTATTTACACGTTCGCGTTTTAATCTTTTTAGAATTATGGTATGATAGAAGAAGATCTTTATAGGTCAGGGCAACCAAATGAACTTAATTTCCCTTTTTTGGAGAAGTTGGGATTAAAAACTGTGGTTTGGTTAGCTCCTGAAGATCCAAATCATAGATTGTAAGATTTGAATTATTTATTTTTTTTTTTTTTTTGTAAAATAATTATTTTACTTAAAAAAAAATTTTTTTATTTCTGATCATTAGCTTAAATTTCATCGATGATCAAAATATCCAATGGCATCACCTTGGTGTAATATCTTCAGTCAATGCGTTGGATCCAATTACCGAGGAAGTTGTATTAGCAGCATTAGAAGTTATTTTAAACCCTCGTAGTTATCCAATGATTGTAATGTGTAATTTGGGAAGGCATAGAACTGGTAATTAAGGCAATTAAATTTTATATATAAATTTTTTTTTTTGTTAATCTTTCCGACATTAATTGTAAGAAAAAATAATCTTAGGTACGATCGTAGGATGTCTTCGTAAACTACAAAGATGGAATTTAACTTCAATTTTTGAAGAATATCGTCGTTATGCTGGATCAAAAGTTAGAGTATTAAATGAACAATTTATTGAATTATTTGACACAGATTTGGTTGGGGTTCCTGTTAATAGGCCAAAGTGGTTATGAAAATGTTCGTGTTTAAGTCTCAATTTTTTGTAATTTTATTAATTTTATAAATAAATAAATGACATAGATACACAATAATGGTGTTTCTTTTTAAGTTGTTTTTTTTTGTTGTTTTTGTTTTTTGTTTTATTTATTTTTTTTGTAATTGCCAATTTTATTACCATATATAAACGAAAACATATGTTCTTCCATTACATAAATAAAGATCAATATATCACCAAAGGATATAATAGAAAAAGGCGACTGTTTCTAACCTTTTCTGCCCCAAAAAAATTGCTAAATAATATTTTATATAAATAAATATATGATTAAATGATAAAGGAGGAAGGGTGTCGAGGGAGAAGAAAATGGATATAAAAAAAAAGAATAAAATGATTAAGGGGCATGGGACATGGAAGCATATATATAAAGGTATGAAAAATAAGAACATACCAAAAATAAAAAAATAATTATAAAAATCGTGCTCATATACCATAACTAAATATAAATGTTGATTACTAGAAATCTAAGGAACTCAATAAAGAAAAAAAAAGGCAATGATTTTTACTATTCAACAAGAGAATTTACCAATGACTCTTGCTAAATCTTGTGCGAATCTTTTTTTTTTTTTTTTTTTTTTTTTTTTTTTACACATCAATTTCTTTCTTCTCTTCATTGGAAGTAGTCGCTTCAGGCTTTTCAATAGTAACGTCATCACCACCACTACCACTACCACCAGGTTGAACATGTTGATCGCTCAATGCAACTTTAATGACCAACACTCTACCTTCTGATTCAACATCTTTTAATCCTTCAAGAGCTTTCTTTTGTTCTTCTTCATCAGCCAATTCTACGAAACCAAAACCCTTTGAACGTCCACCGCGACGGTAAACAACGTGAGCAGAAGCTACATTATAATCTTTGAAGATATCTTTCAAACCATCATCATTGATGGCAAATGGGAGATTTGCAACAAATACAACCGTCTTGGATGGCTCTCCAGTCTTTAAATAACTTCGATTGGGAGGACGACGACGCCCGCCACGACCACGACCGCGACCGCGGCCACGTCCCCGATAAGGAAACCTGCCACGTCTTTTAGGTGGTGCGTTGTCGTTTTCGCTGGTACCATTTGTAGCTGGGACGTCAGTAACCGCTGTAGAATCATTAATTTCGACATTATTTTCGCCGCTAACTTCTGCAGGGCGACTCGGATATCGACGACGGTTATTATACTATATAAAATTAGGATGCAAATGCTCGTAAACAAGTTGAATTGTAACATTTAAGGAGAAATATAAAAATTACTCATGAATTACTTTACTTACCCATGCTCCGCGACCTCTACCCCGTCCACGACCCCTACCACGTCCTCTTCCTCTACCTCGGCCCCATCTTCCTCGACCACGACGATTATGATGAGTGGCAGCAGAACTCTCATTTTTGGGTTTGGCAACTTCCACATTGATTTGACGGCCATCTAATTCTTGCTTATTTAATTGTTCGACAACATTCTTTGCGTCTTCTTCGGTTTCAAGAGCAACGAAACCATATCCTAAAGAGCGTGAGCCACGAGTAATGATGTTGGCCTTGACACTGATGAAAGGAAAAAAAAAAAAATGATTTGTTGAGGTTAGAATACCATGTACCGTGAGTAAACTATTATTATTATTATTATTATTTAAATCAAATGATATATCATTAAAATAATTGTGTAACCAAATAAAATTTTAATATTTGGGATAATATATCTTTTTAATTGAACCATCCAGTGGATAAATTAATCTATAAATAAATATTTGATCAAAATAATAAAGAAATCAAAGAATCATAAAAAGATTATTTACACTCTGCCAGTTTGATTGAAAAATTCGGCTAATGCTTGTTCATTTGTTGAGAAAGCCAAATTTCCTACAAAAACTTTATGCTCGACTTCTTCTTCTCTGATTTCCTCCCTGGGAGCAACGTCAGTAACCGAGACTTTTTCAACTTCAACAGCAGGAGTAACAAGGGTCACGGCCTCATTTGTAACAGATGTTGCAGGTACAGGTGTACTTTCTTCGGCCATTATATTAATTAAATCTTATGGCACGTGTATAATAAATAAAATGTTGCAAGAATAAACTAGGATATTTTTATTATCTCTTTGTAAAGGGTTCGATGGTCAGATGTGGATGAAGTAACGTTCGTTTTGGTCGTTAAGAAAAAAAAAAAATCTATCCCTTCTAACTGGATACTAGAAGGGAAATTTACTGATTCTAGAAATGGATGCCTATTTGGACTTGACGGACTGAAGGCTCCTTTGATTTTGGTAAGTCCACGGGCAGGACAAAGAACTTATTACGGATGAACAAATGCTTCGTTTTGCTTACAAGAGGTCAGCAAAAAAACTGGGTAGCGTTAAGAATACCCAAAATCGCATCAAAAAATATAGTCTTTCAATCTGTGTAACAATACAACCCATGAGTCGATGGCGTTTCTGTTGTACGAAAGTCTCACACATCTGAAACAATTCCGAAAAAACGCCATTTATCAATTTTATCTACTATCGGATCGTCATTTTATCCAATTAAAGACCAAAAAGAAATTAAATTAACCTTAAGGGTTTATTATAAAAGGTAATGCTAATAAGCGAATCAACAAATGATGCGCAGTCGCAGAAAAATTTTTTTTTTTTTGCAAAAAAAAGTTACACTGATAAAGTACTACACTGATCTTTTTTTTTTTAAAGACATGACAAACAAAAAAATGGTAACTATTGTTTATCAGCCAAGCTCTGCGCAATGTGTGACTATTTATTACTTTGTGTCTACCTTAATTTACAAAACAAACAAGTTTTAAGACTCGTTTGATTATATATATATACATATTTTTATTGACCAAAAAAAAAAAAAATTTGAAACCAATGAAAAATGGTAATTTCGCCAGCGCGTCGAATCCTTTTAACTTTATTTACTTCAAAATCTTGTTCGCTTTGTATTGATGCAAAATATACCATTGAGAAAGTTCAAAAAAAAGTAATTAAATCAACTCTATAAATTTTTTTTATAAAATTTAATATCACTTACAATGCATTTTTCTTAGATTCCTTGCGATTTTGAACAAAAAGACATAAAGGCTCCGGAGAATTCAGATTGGTTTGAAAAATATAAACATGACATTCCGGTTTTACATATCAATAACCAATTCATCTTTAAACATAGAATAAAACAGGATGAATTGGAAAGGGTATTAAATAAATACAAAGAAACCGGTACGGTTTAATCGAGCAAAAATCAAGGATTTAAATATCGTCACGTGATTTTTATTAAACATCAAAATCATCGTACTCTTCTTCAACTTCATTATAATCGCTTTCGTTCTCTTCAAACGTATCTGAATTATCAAAATCCTCAAATGAATAAAACATTCCCTCGTCGTCTTGTTCGAAATCTTTACAAAAGAAGTAAAAAAAAATTATCAAAAAATACGAAAATTTCGTTCGAATTTCAATACACATATATATAATTCACCTTCTTGTCCTTGCATTGCTTGCAGGTTACGCATTAATTCATCAACCTAAATATAATGTATAATACTCGAATAAAACAATAATCTCGTTTTTGAATTCATATAACCTTATTTCAATAATCTTTTACCCTGCTTATAATTTGATCGTCTTTCGATTCGTTATCAATATCACTCATTTCTTCGTCTTCTTCGCCACCATCATCATTTTCCGATTCATCATCACGTGCATTCAATAAGTCGTCAAAATTCTCGTCATTTAATACTTTACCTTCAGTTAATGCCCTGAACTTTCGTCTCATAATCTTTCTTATCTTTGTTAATTCACTACGTTTATAAAATCCATCATGTTCCTTTATAATTTATTATTTTTATAATAAAAAATAAATGAATGTATGTAGTTTAAAAATTGTGACAAAAAAATAATTAAATTTCATGCTGACATCACAAAAGTCTTGAACAGAATCAGGTGATTCAATAATGGTTTTTAACAAAGGATAAGTTATGTCACATATTTGAAAAACCGCAACATCTCGACATGTTGAAGATCCATCAAAGATATGTGAAGTCCGTGAACTGATGGTATTATAAGTTTAAAAAGATGTTATATAAGGTCAAGAAATAAATGCTCACTAAATCTTACTTGTAATTATCTGTGCCTCCATTTTCCTTTGTGGCTTCCTCTCGTACGTGAAGCAAACGTTTCGCTCGCCCAAGTTTTGTAGGTCTTCGAGAGCTTCTAATGTCCAGAAGCTGATAGCTAAACAAAATAATAGGTTAAAAATTTACGAAAATGAAGAAATAACACACAATATAAATGATTATATACAATCTTGCTTCCTTATTTAATCGTGGGTCATATCCATAACGCATCCAACAATCACGCCACGGACCGTTTGACATCAAATACGCGACCAAAGGCAACAGTCTGTATCATGAAGATTTAATATTTAATCCTGTTCACTAATGAAAGCAAAGTAATTGTAAATAAAATACCTTTTGATATTTCTTATATCATTTGGAGGTAAATTATTTTCCAATGCGAATCTCGTCCATACTGGACGTTCTTCAAATAACTGAATAATGTTTAATCGAATTTAAATTTATGATTCAAACATTTTTCACTCTTTTACCTTACGAATTCGATCTATACTTTCTTGAGGTATTCGTTCAATATTCTTTAGAGATTCTGGTGGCGGCTCCTCTGGAACAGGTAATGGAATGTCAAGGAACTAATGAATACACTTTATTTTTATTTTTTTTTGTTTGATTTATATAACTCAATAATAGACTCAAAGGATATTATCAATGTCATATGTAATTGATATCGCTATAAATTTCTTCCTACGACTTCGATTAATAAGCTTAAGAGATGGAGGCTTAATTGAAAGAAATATTTGTAATTAAATATTATGTTCGATAACTTTGATCACTTCTACTAAAGTTACACTGATTACCTGGTCATCATTCTTTTTAACCAACACTTTGACAACAGCCGTATTTTGTTGATATCTGTGGATTAAGAAAGATAGGAGCTGTAAATTACGAATTATAGAAATTGCAAAGAACCGAGAAAACTTCTAATAAAGGTAACTATTAAAATTGACATCAAGGGAATATTTGGCCTTACATTTATATAGATGAAAACTGTAAAGTATACGAGGTCACATGAGTGATATCGATATGTGAAAATTGTTAGAATTTTGCGGTCCTTTATTAGGAGCTTTCTCGGTCCTGGATCGTGTTATCATTTTGTGTAAATAAATACCCGTAATCCATTGGACATTCTACGCGTGAAAAAGAAGGGGGTGGCAAATTGCTTTCTTCTTTTATATCATTTATAATAGATTCGAAACCCATTATCTTATCAACTATGTTGAATAAATCGAATAAGTATATTTACAATTTAAAATGGATTAAATATTTACACATATATAATACCATCCAAAGACTCAAGTGCCTTTCTATATTCAAGTATAGGATGCTTTATGCTTGGGATGCATTGATAATCTGACATTCCTCGGAACCGACAAGTTTTACTTATGATTCCTAAAATGTCAAATTTGACATCCTCCTTTACGTTAGCATTCTCTTCATCCCCGCGATTCATATTTTTATTTTGACGTTTTTTCTTGCGTCTAGTTACTTTAAGCAAAAGATTCGATGTTGGTATGACATCTCCGTTAATAGGATGGCAAAAAGGATCATCAGGTCTAAAACGAAGTTCCATAAGACTCTCATTTACAGCCTTAGACAAAAAACATACGATAAATTATTCACATGATATACATGATAAGAAACTAGGTACGGTCATGGTATATTTAGACCCTCACTTTATTTATTACTTTCAAATAATAATAATAATAATAATAATTTTCACCTTCTTGAGACCTTTTTCACCACCTAAAGTTTGTAAAACTTTATCAACACTTTTTACATAACCTGGATACTCAATTACAAAAATTTGTCTTGAGGGGATGATCTTATTAGGTGCAGCTTCATAACCAAAGTATAAACTTTTGTCTTGTTCAGAAACCGACTCCATGATAAAGTTGGAGTTCTCTTAGAATAGACATCTAGTATTGTTTACATTAGATCGGAATTTGTAATTTTAATCTAAGCCACCGCTAAGCCACCCAAACTGACGAGAAACGTTAATTAAATTGTTGCTTCATAATTAAATATATCATTATTTAAATTCTTTTTATTTAATTTCTCAAAATAAGACATTCAAATATATCTACTAATATAAAAGAAACATTGCTTAGTATAATTTTTTGTTTCTAGGAGTTGCCTAAATATAAAAATTAAAACAAGAAAATTATATTAAAAAAAAACGAATTTTTTTAATATGAAAATGATCTGCGTGCGATATCACATCGCGCAGCACATCTTCCCGTCAAACACTAACGAAAAAAAAAGAAATGGCGACTTTCAAAGTTAAACAAGCGTTGACGAAGGCGGATTAAATTTTATTAATGCTTTTTTAAGTTCCTATTATAGAGGTTTCGCACTGTAGTTTAATATTCAAACATTTTATTTTCTATATGGGCATACTGCAACAGTAATAAGATTCAATTCTTTTAATAATAAAGCAAATCACCATAATCACAATTAGGATGAGAATTAGATTTCGAAAGTCTTGTCACATGATTATAGAGAAACGCTCAGGTTGAAATAACATCGATAACAATACATTGTAATAAATCCCAGAAAAAAACGTAAAAATAAACACGATTATGTACGCAAATCGAGTACCAGGACCAGCTTTATTGATACAAATAACTGCTAAACTTCATAACTGGTTGCGTTAATATATAAGAAAAATTATTTATTATTTTTTCTTATGATAATTCAAGCAATTTCCTCAGTTGTGGAGAATCGGGAAATTCTGTCATAAATTGCATTTGTAGAGGTGGTGTAAATTCTTGACTTCGTCTTTTAAAATCCTCGGCAAGTTTATTTACTTGTTTCTGTAAATGAGAAAAGTTTGATGTAAACTTAATGGATTTCCATTATAAATTATGAAATAGGACAAATATTGTATACCTCTAACGCCACGAAGTGGCAAAAATTTGATTCTATTAATGGCATCGATGCCTTATCGATTGATAATCTAGTTCTAAGAAAGGACCAAGAACAGTATAATCCGGATCTTAATTCCATAAAAAAAGATTCGACTTCATCAGCTTGAACATATGAATGTGTTAGATTTAGAAAACGTGTATAAATAAAAGTTAACAATTTGTTGAATACCCATATTCATTAACAATCCTGCTTCACCGGGACCACCTTTTAAGTTTAGTTGTTGATTTATTGACTTTTTTGCTCTTAAATGTACTTTCGTGAAATCTTTCTTCCTTTTAAACGGTGTTACTCCAAGCGGTTTGAACTCAGAGTTAAGTATTGGTACATCATCGACAACACAAGAGAAGTCAGGACGTTTTTGTGTGCCACTTACTGTACGATTAAGTCGAACTTCATATTCTGCAAGTCGTCCAAAAAACAAAGAGATTATATAGGGATATAACAATTTATCACAGTGCAATTCTTCAGAAGTTTTGACTGAAGAATGGATAGGAATATCACATCTATAATTTGTTAAAAAAATTAATATAATCTTCAAACTTTCTTTCCCAATTACTGACAAAGATGAAATATAAGTCAACATACAAATCATTAAACGTGCGAGCAACAGCTTTGCTCAGTTCTGATTCATCGGGTTGCATATAACTTTCCTTTCCCATTAAATGCATTATTGCTGCTTCACGAAGAATATTTGAGGTTGATGATGGTATTATAGGATACTGAATCACATATGGATTTGTTCGAATTATTTGGTCCCATTCACGGTTGGTAAAAAATTTTGAATACGGACATGGCCAAGAAAGGACAATGACCGATGAAAATGACCTAAAACACAATATAAAGGATAAATTTATTTGAATAGTAAAAATGCAATTTTATTCTTCGGTTCTATATTGTCTCATAATACTTACAAAATCTCATATGGGTCACTCCACTTTAATCCATACTTCATCGTTTTGTCAATAACACTTCACGAAACTTCTGTGTGATGTTTATATTGCTAACCTTCCACTTAAGCATGTAAATAGCATTAAAAATGCGGTAGAAAAGTTCAGTTTCGCTGCATTTTTCTCAGGTTCATTCAACCTACTACATACCTCAACAAGTGGCTCCATCTCTAACTGTTTCCTAATACTTGCAAAATCCATTTCAATTTGTTCATCTTGTTCCTCAGTTTCGTTGTCGCAATTTATGGAAGGAGATATAGATGGCTCTTGGATCGTTTTAATCTGCCATATCCAAAAAATAGGGAATTTCTAAAGCATTTCTGCAGGCTAAACATGTATTTATTCTGGACTAACCTTTTTAACTGTTCCATTTTCGATTCCATCAGTAGGTTTGGATGTATCAGATAAATTATGTTTTTGATTAGATTTCTGCCAAAGTAACAAAAACGTAATTATTAAATTTATTATTCTACTCGCAAATTATATATATTATATGAAATTAAATCATACCAGCTTTGCATCAACGTTTTCCATTACCGTTGCAGTTGCTTTTGAAGCCCCTTGAGTTATCACACGAGCTATTTCCAACTAGAATCCAATATTTATTATTAATCATATCAATCTAAATAGTACCAAGAATAAAATGTTTACCTCATCTAAATGCAATTCCTTCTCCTCTATACTAAGTTTTTCATGTAAATATTCATTTCAATATTGTTCCAGAATTTGTCAACTTCCTGGATTCTAGCTCGGTGATCCTACAAAGAACATGAATGTTATAAATATTACAAAAAAAAAATCCACTAGCAAAGCAGACAACAACGAACACGCAAGATCATAAAGCAGGCCACGCGCAAGAAGCCCACCGTAGTTGTTGGAGTTCCTAGAACTACTAGAAGTTTCACATACTACTTTCTGTAGACCACAACGAACACGCAAGATCATAAGGCAGGCCACGCGCAAGAAGTCCGCCGTAGTTGTGTGAGCCTCGGGCTCTGTGAACTTCTATACTGCCTTGCCAGTTGTAATTACAAAAAAAAAAAAAGGATTCCACGAAAAAGTCTATCACCGGGCCACCCAATTTCTCAGTCTTGGAAGGGCCGCTAAAATACTGATGTTTGTACTTACCTTAAAAGTTTCTTCTAAACTTTTGACGCTTTTAATTATTTCTGAGTTACTACTATTATTCAAAATTGTTTTCGGATTTTTTCTTAAAGTATTTGCTTCCTTTTGAAATGAAAACGTAAAGTCAGTTTGTTTAATACATATCCAAGAAAATTATACTGATTAGGTGGTGATATATCAAAATAGTTAGAAACACGCATAGTGGAATGAAAAAAAGTGATTCAAAATTGATCGGTCGCATTTTTCGTCGAATTTGTTTGCTCAGCAGTTTGTGCGACACGACCGATTTTCTGATCTTTTAGACCTAAATTTATATTGAGCTAGGGATGGGAAATTAACGGTTAATTAAGATTTGGTTAATTAACCGGTTAATTAACCGATAATTAACCGATAATTAACCGATAATTAACCGTAATATAAATTTTTAAGATTTTATATAAAAAAAAATTTTTTTAATTTTTTATTTATCGTTATCGCAATATTATTAAACGGAAATTTATTATTTCAAATAGCTATATATTGA
>CAJVPQ010000885.1:0-22380 GCA_910591825.1 Funneliformis caledonium
AACTTTGATATTTTCACTGGTATTAAAATATCAATATAAAAAATCACAGGCGACCATTAGTAACCATGAGATAATAAATTATAGCAAATAATAAAATGAACATAACATAATACAATATGTAAAAAAAAAAAATACAACGGTTATAACCGAAGCATTCGATCCTGGATAACTAAAAAAGAAAGAAAGAAAGAAGGAGGGACATATCGTTAAAAATTTTGTATTCGGTCATAAAATCGGTCACTCAGTCATTTGAAAATAGAAAACTTACTTTTTTTGTGTTTTTAAATTCAACTCTGACTCCATTGGTTTGCATTCACTATTCATGATGTTAAGATATTAATATTCTAAATAATTTATTTGGTAAAAATTTTGTACACCAAAAAAAAAAAAAAAAACTCGCGTCTAGAACATCTTTTTCTACGAATTCCATACAATTTTCGAATAGTGAAGAAATTAACTAGTTCCCGGGTTGTTTGATCCGACTCGAATTTTTTCTCGAGTCGGGACTGTCATTTTTATGACACGAGTCCTAATTCAAAAAACTCGCCAGTCCGGATGATCAGGCGCCCTAACTTTTTTTTTTTGTTTTAGGTTACGCGACTTTAATTTGTAACAAATAAGTAAACCTACAGAAACTTTTTCTACAAAACGAAAAATATTGCGGAGTAAGCAATTATAGGTAAAAAAAAAAAAAAAAAAATTATTGATTATTAAACATTAACTAATACATTTTTTTATAAAGCAACAAGTGTTCCAGTAGAACGAGTTTTTCTGGCGGAATCGATCTGATATCAACCAAAAGATGTATTCTTAAAGCTAATACAATTCGCTTGTAAGTTCTTGAAATTCTAATTAAAAAGATGTAAAAAAATAGGAATAAGGATTAAGGCTCACAAAAATTAAAAAATTTAAAAATAAACTTTATATGACACTTTATTTATTTACCCTTGAAAATTCGAGTCGAATCCGGGTCGAACAATGATCGGGTCGAGTCGAATTCGGGTTCTGTAATTATTAATGGGTTCGAGTTCGAATATGCCTTAAACCCGACCCGACCCGACCCTTACGGAGCACTAAATTTAACTATACAAGCGAATAGATTTTATAAATTAATTTCATAGTATTTTTTGTCTACTCCGCAAGTTTTCAGGAAAGGTTTTAAATGTCGGTTTTTTTTTTGTATTTCATTTTTAGAGACTTAAATTTCCCATATGTTCAAAAAAAAAATAAAAATAAAAAAATAAACACCATATCATATGTATGATTAAATTTTCTGGTATAAGCTTGTACAATTTTTTTTATTATAGGAAGTGAATACTTGGTATCACAAAAATTAAAATTAAATATTTCTTTTAGCATTCGATTTAGAAAATAAAATTTTATTGAAAAATGTATATAATTATGATTAAACGTTGTTGATACAAATTAAGTTCTAAAATAAATATAGCAACAATAGTAAATGATATATTCAAGTTCCATTACAAATCGACAAAAGGAATTAATTGACTTATTTTAATAAAATACTTAAAGGCAAATTTAAATAATTATTTCACTTTGCAAAAGTATTCAGAATGTTCAAAATGAAATTCACGGCCTTAAGAATACTATTTCTAATAATAGACCAAAAAAGTCCAACAGGAACTGACATTTTTAATGCAGCAGTCCTAGATTTTAA
The DNA here is from genome assembly GCA_910591825.1 of Funneliformis caledonium. Classification (NCBI taxonomy): domain Eukaryota; kingdom Fungi; phylum Glomeromycota; class Glomeromycetes; order Glomerales; family Glomeraceae; genus Funneliformis; species Funneliformis caledonium. The sequence continues at coordinate 1,676 of CAJVPQ010000885.1, forward strand.
CACGTCAGCGGATGCTCTTTTTCGCATTTCATTTTCATAACCTTGAATACTAGAAATAAAATCTTCTGATGATGAATTAATTAACGCTTGAGAGAGCAAATCGGCATCTTGAATAGCGTTATTGGTTCCTAATCCAAGTATAGGATTCATTGCATGAACGGCATCTCCTAACAACGTTACTCGACTACTTATCCAATGACTGACGGATGATGGGTTAATGTCTCGATAATTTCTTCGTTGAGTTGGAATATAAGTTTTAAATGGATATTTTTCCAGATCGATTGGAATTGCTTTAGGAGCTAGATCCCATAATTCTAATAAAATTTCGGTCGTCTCGCCTTCTGGTCTTAATTTTCGAATCATCTGTTTGACATGTTCAATAACTGATGCAGAATCATTATCATCAACTTTGATTTTGTCAGATTCAACATCATCTAACTTGGCAGGGTACGAATAATTTATGGTTGCTCTGTAATAAGGCTCATTATAATCGCTATTTTCCTTATAATCGTCGATTGGAATTAGACGAAAGGTAACCAATGACGCGTCGCCGTGTAACCCGAGAGATTTTTGCAGTAAACTATTTCCATGTAACTTTATGATCCTGTCCATAAGGTTCTTAGGCACGGCAACATTTGTATTAACATGAGTTACTCCATAATCGAAAATTTGCAATTCGGGTAATCGCTGTTTTCGTACTAAAACAAACATCAAGAAAATAAAAAAAAAGTTTTATTATACAGTATATTAAAAATGAAATACGAAGTTATAAGCTTATACCTGGAGAATTAATTCCATCTGCGCCAACTAATATGTCGCAAAATTCTTGCGAACCATCATCAAAAGTTACCCAAACACCTTCTTTAGTTTCTTCGTATCCGATACATTTTTTACCCCATTGTACTGAAACTCCGTCTAATAATACGTCTCTAAGCCTATCACGATAAGAAATTATAACTGAAAAATCATCAGGTATCTTTACAATTTCTTGTAAGTTTTGAACTTGTTTAGTTGGTGGCCTTAATAAAAGATTTCCTGCATGGTCAATGATTGAGATTCCATGGAATTCTACATCAGGAAGTGGATCTGGAATGGCTTTTGTAAGATTTGAAGCGACCGAGGATGTTGTGCAATTCAAAAGAGATCGAATTCCACGAGTATTTAACCCGATATGATACCCTTGCCATCGATCTATTTTTAAATAAAATGTTGGTAAAGTTTTAAAAGCAAGTTCAATTACAGATAAAACTTTGTACATTTCTCTTTTACCTTTTGGACTAGATTCCCGCTCGAAGATTTTTACGTCGAATTCTTTCTTATCCTTGTTCTTTATTAATGCATGGTAAAGGGCAAGTCCCCCTGGGCCTGCACCGATAATAATAACTTTAGGAATTTTTGCGTGTTGCATTTTTTTTTTAATTAATACAGAGGTGTTGATCAAGTTTGTATGTATGTTAGATAATAAAAATTTGGTCTTTATCAATTAGCGTGATTTTTTTGATGTTTTATATCGAATTGAAGAAAGACGACAAAGATAACGCGGATTATTTATATATAAAAAATGATGAGAAAATTTTATCAAACGTTCTCATAACCTTTTCTTTTTTTAGAAAAGTGCGTATGCAATTGCCGAAATTTATCCTAAATGTCAATGTTTTTATTTTAAATCTATTCTTGTATGATAATACAACAATGAGAAGTTATGCAAGGCATTGCAATATTTGTTTGTGCAAATCGGCACGGAATTTATCCGGCTAACGATCGGTTTATCGGAGCGAAATTTTAACGAAATTTAACAAACAAATTAGCATAATAAGGATGAATAACGAATAAACAACCCTTTGACTTTTACTATAATGGTTAAGTAGTTTCTTTATCCCGTACTTTACAGATCACCATTATACAAAATAAATAAATTAATTAGATAACGAATAATATATTATAAAAATTTATTTTCGTTGCATTGATTACCAGTAACTTTCTCTTTTATTACAAGTACTAGTTTAATCAAAAAAAGCAAGTCCAGATTTGCAATCATTAAAAAATTATTAGAAAATTTATTTTTCTGAATATTTTTTTTTTTTTTTTAATATCGATGATCCGGAAATTACTGCGCATTCCATAGGTGAACATCACCTGCCACGGAGTTGATTTACATTTTCCCAAAAGAATTCTCGGATCTCATCACTTTTCTGCTTGGAAATTGCGAACCCTCAAATGGAATTCCTGAATGGTATTTCTGCAATATGACATGAAAGTAAGTACTAGCCACATTTGGTGAGAATTCTATCATTCCCTTCAGGAAAAAAATTGACGATTGTTTCTACACGCTTACATTCTCAAATATAAATAAATCCAACTTTTTTTAAATTTTCCTTTAATCACACAATGTCATCCATTCGCAACGAAGTAGTTTATAAAGCATTTAAAAGAGCTTGTGCATTAAATCTACACCCAGACATTGACAAAGAACATCAACTTAGACGTCAAGCGCTACTTGCTGATAATTCCCTTACAGATGAAGAAAAGTATGCAGCGTTAAATATTTTGAATGAAGATACTGAATTTTACAAAGTTACTTTAAACAAAGGATTTAAAAGAATTTGTGAAATCTGCGAACGAGAATGTTTGGCAATAACCTATTGTGAACATTGCGTTCGAAATCACTTAAAAACAAAATTTTCAAGTTGGACATCAGGAAATGATAATATTGATAACTTAATACGGAAATGTCAAATGGAAACGTTTTCTCCTTATAAAGTAGTTGAATGGATTCCATATGGTAACTTGGAAAATGTTAATTATTTTACTAAAGGTGGATGCTCCGAAATTTATAAAGCGGATTGGATTGGTGGAAGATATCATAAATGGAGTAATAGCGAACAACGATTATTAAGAGAAAAGACGCGAAGAGTAATACTTAAAAGTTTACAAAATGTAGAAAGTGCAAATAGAAGTTGGCTTGAAGAGGTATAAAATTGATTATTAGTATTTATATTAAAATTTTCTTAATCTGAATTAATCCAATCCAATAATTTTTGTTCTTAGGCTGAAATTCAACTTAAATTAAGCAGTAAATGTTACGGATTTGTTGAAAGTTTTGGAATTACTCAAGATCCAATAAATAAAGTTTATTACCTTGTAATGATAGCGTTAAACACGGACTTAAGAAATTATTTACAACAAAATCACAACGTACTTACATGGAAAGAGAGATTAGACATAATCATGGTAATTATCGTTGCGGTTCGTCATCTTCATAATGAAGATGCAATTCATAGAGATTTGCACTCTGAAAATATATTATATAAACAAATCTCTAATTCCTGGTATATTAGTGATTTTGGGTTTTGTGGACCTGCTGATAAGCCAATACAAAGTATATATGGAAATCTTCCTTACATCGCACCTGAAGCTATTTCTGATGAAAAAATATATTCTAAAGCATCGGATATTTATAGCATTGGTATGCTTATGTGGGAAATATCATCTGGACAACCACCTTTTGCTGGTATTGATCATGATTTTAATCTTGCAATGAAAATAATAAATGGGATAAGACCCAAAATTGTGTCTAAAACTCCATCAGTAATTAAAGAATTAATGGAACAATGTTGGGATGCTGATCCATTAAAGAGACCTAATATTGATACTCTTGATAATAAATTTGCAGAAATAAGAAGATCATACTATCAAATTGAAAATAACAAACTTGCAATTAATACGAGTATTGATAAAAGCCTTAATGAAAGCTCTAGCTCTATTTACGTGTCATCAAGAAGTGGCTTATATACATTTAAAAATTTGCCTAAGCCGAGAAATGCTACTGAAGGTAAGTTATCAATTTTTTATTATTGTATTTATTTATAAAATTATTAAAACTTGGAAATCATTTTATTTTAATTAACAGAAGAACAATGAGGTAAAGTTCTTAGTTTTAAGTTTAAACTTTCAAAAGTTTATACCTTTGGATTCTTTGCAATATTGATTTTTATTACAAATTTCATGATTTTTCAAAAAAAAAAAAAAAAAAAAAAAAAAATTTGGCGATCAATTAATAAAATTGAACCGACGTGGAAAGTTTTTTTATATAAGGATCAAATAATATTAAAAATTGCAGAGGAGGTCGAATTACACAAAATGTTTATGTATATAGATTTCATATTGATTTATTGGCTGAACGAAATTACTTTGACAGCGTGCTGGTATGAGAATTTTTTTAGAATAATATTGAGCTAAATAATTAAATTTAAGAAATATTTTTATGATGCCGACGTTTTTTACGTTAAAAAAAAGCAATACACAAAATATTAAATTAGCTTATTTTAAAATATATTGAGTTTATATCTTTATATATAAAAAGAAATTCATAATGTTAGTAACTTTTTAAATTGATATAACGGATTAAATGTTTGTCAACTTTCAAAATAAAGATGGTAATGTGTGTTTACCGCTATTTTATATTGGAATTTAAGATTAGAAAAGTGTTCTTGCTTTTGTTTTTATAAATAAATCAAACGATGTTGAGCTTTTTTTTTTAATAAACAATAAAGACAACATTCTTATAGGCCGAATAAACGTTTAACTGAATTTAAAAACGTAACAAAAAAAAAAAAATTTTTAAAAGAAATAAAAATATCACGTGAAATTTATTGTGCTACTAAATGATGTCATTATCTTAAATGGTTCATCATTTAGGTAAACAATCAATGATTTAATAAAGAAAATAGTAAAAAAGACAATTATAAAAAAGAGAAAAAGAGGTGGGATAAACTTTAAGAATGAAAATAGTAAAATTTAATAAGAGAAAAAAGGGTGGGATAAATTATAAGAATGAGAATAGTAAAATGTTTAAACACATGATTAACAATAAAGTGGGGGTAAATTTTACAAATGAAAAATCAGAGAAGGAAATTAAAAAAAGGCATAAAAATGTACGGAAAGAGCATTTCATTTAAAATGAAGCAAATTAAAAATGAGGGACCATTCTATACGGTTCATTTATTTGAGGAATAAGTTGAAAATTAGGCTCCATTGCAACAGGTTTAAAAGGATGAGTCAAAACATTATTATTAAAGGGTACCGCGGTTTGGGCTGAAGGTACATTTTGATTGCCCCTAGATCGAGATAGTTGTTTCATTCTTGAATAAAAGAAATTCTTGACCGTATTCTCAGACCTCAGCAAACCAAATTTCGCTTTTAAATCCAGAATCAATATCTTCCAATGTATGATACCATTTTGTTTTTGATTTGTTGTAATCCATCTGATAACAAACGCCTTTTCTTCGTTTCCTAAAGGATTCATGCACACTAATTCAAGGAAGGATGCAAATTTAACAAAAATTAATTTAAACAATAATATAAAAAAAAGCTAAATTTACTTACGACGCTTATTTAGATGATTAAGATAACTAAATTTCATGATAATAATTAGTGTCTTAATGAAAATGTAGCATAAAAAAATATATTTAGTGATTTATTTACATACCGTTGACGAATTTGGCGCGAAGTATATTGTGGAAGCATTTCATGGATAATTTTATATTTTTTACGAATGTTTTTGGATTTGTCCAACACATTCATGCTATCAGAAATTATTTCGTCACTCTAAAATAAAATTATCTTTATTAGAAGTAAAAAAAAATAATTTTTCTTTTAAAGTATTCATAACTTACTTCTTTATCAAATAATGGCACGCCCATTTTTCAACAATAAAATAAAAAAGAAAATAAAAAATAGAAGATAGATCAAAACACAATTTAAATACAAAAGAAAATAATATGAACAGGTTACAATTAGAGAATTCCTTTCAGATTTGCAATTAAAAGAAAGATATTTTGGCGCTCTTTTATAAGAATTCTACCATCGCAAATAAATTATGTTTGTTTATACACATAAGTATCTTAAATATTTACAATTACATACAATAAAAACGATTTATAGAATATTAAGATGAAAATACGGGTTATCGGTTAAACTATAAAATTAGAATGCAATAAATGCGAACATTCTATATATATCAACCGACAATCAAGATGATTTTTATCAACAAAAATATCTGAAAGATGTGTTCATCTCTATTTTTTTTTCTTTTTTGAAACAAGTTAAAAGATTTACTCGATCTAATTCCGCCATTGCTGCCATTTCCAAAAAAGAAATAGTAAAAGAAAAAAAGGTACTGCGTGATCCGTTAAAATTCAAAATTTGGAATTTCATAAAAAAAAATATATATGTATTTATTTCGTTCGAATGATATTCGAATGACACATTTTCACACGCACGCCTATACGAACAAAATATTATTGATTAGGAATTGGCCACTAACATAAACTCCGGGGATAATATTTAATGTTTACACAACAAATTCTATTCTAGGGGATTATGATCTCCGTTTATTCATTGTCACCATGTTTATTTATATTATCTTTGTTGCACAGAATTAAATATTTTTTTTTTGGTATTATTAATTGATTTAGAAATTAAATGTTTTTTTATTTACATATATGGGTTTATTAAATCGAATTTAAGAATTTTTTTTTTTCTTATGGTATTATTAAAATAAGACCTCTACTTTTTTTATGTTAAATCGATTATTATTATACAATAATTTTTTTCTTTTTTTGGTATTATTAAATAGAATGTTATTATTTCAAGAATTTCTTTTTATTTTTTTTATGGTGTTATTAAATTGTTCCATAAAGAAATTTGGTAGAATTAAATTATTTTTATGACATATTGATACGAATTTTAATTAAAATTTTTTTTTTATTCAAATTTAAACTTTTTAGGTATGATTAAACAACGAAATCTAGTTGGTTGTTTCAAATTTTATTCTAATTACGCCAGAAATTTGATTCAAAGAATGGTCAACAGATTTGGTATATGATATAACTTTTAAGAATTGATGATCAGCATAATATTTTGTTCTGCGCAATCAAAATATTTGATTGGTCACATAAGCTTTTCTTTTTATTTTTTTTACAATATTTTTTCAGTCAGTCGCATTCAGTTGCACGGTTTAACAAATTTAAAAAAATTTTCTATACGACATATTGAGTTTGTGTCGCAAAAGTGGTAGTGATTTTATTTGATAATAAAAACAAGCCAAGGTTGTGGCGTATAAAAAAACTTCTTGTTAATTGTTTGAGATCAGATCGTAATTGGTATCATAAAAAGATTTTCTTTTATATTTACAAATGCTTGAATCGCCTTATAACTTCATTTGGAAAATTAGCAAAGATGATATGCTATCTTGGAGGATTTATAAATGTATCTGATATAATTATTATCCGAAGCAAAAGGATTAAAGAAATCTCGAAAAGTTTCAAAAGCTTATCAATGCATTCTTTGTCATTTGAATAAACCAGTTAAATGGAAAGAATACAAGCTCAAAATGAGCACCGTAAGATATTATGCATCTTATCATGACAATAGTGCTCTGAAAGGGTCGGGTCGGGTATCTGACCCGGATGCAAAATTCGTAACTCGATCCTGACCCGACCCGGCCATTGTGTATTCGATTCGACCAAATTGATTCTACATATAAAATCCGAGATGGTTCCGAGAACATTTATAAGGATTCGAAAAAGACATTTTCATATTTATATGGGCAAAAAAAATTGTGTCTTCAAAAATTCTATATTTGTACAGTTTTTGTTTATCGATCTATAAAGTTTTCTTAATTTAGCAGATTTCATAGGGATGGATCGGTCCTGGTGAGACTGGTTAATGGGGGCCGGTCCTTGCAGACCTCGGTCCATATTGTAAGAACCGATTGGACTGGTTTGATATAACGTCAGCAAAAAAGGGGGGAAATCCGAAATTTTATCTAATCTTGGTTCATAAGCTAGTTTTTTACCAATAAAATAATTTTGACTTCTCCCTTTTATTGACTGCCCCCCATATGAAAAAAAATTATTAATCATCAATTTTATTTAAAACATTAATTCGTTAACCATGATAAATTTGTTAATGATCGGCGGTGATAATTGCAATATGAAAATTTGCTTCGCGTCTAAATCTCTCATTTCTCTAGACTACCCTTTTAAAACCGCGTTTATGAATAATGAATAAAGGAAACATTATGATGTTTCATTAGTGAAAGTTGGAAAAATAGATGAAGAATTACATTTTGGAGCATTTGGTGGTAGTCACGTGATAACATATTATATCCTAAACAGCCCATAAAAAATGGTAGCCGGATTTTATTTGCCGGGTCACATATACTTATTAGGGTGACATATAATTGTGACAATTAGCATTTTTTCAAAATAATTTCCAAGTTCCCAGAATACTTAGTAAATTGAAGAACGGCTAAAATGTGACATGATGTGACAAATTTGCTAATCTCCTTAAACTAATTCTAATTCTAATCCAAACCCTTCTAATACTAACCCTAATAATAAATACCCAGCAAATAAAATCTGCTACCATTTTTTACAGACAATGCTATATAAGTTTTATATCCTATACGCTTAGAAATGAAAACCTAATAAAACTAATTTTATAAATACTATAGTTAAAGAAAATTCAACTTCAACTGTTCAGCCTGATTATGTTTGTAAAGCAAATAGTATTAGAAGTTCTGTTTATAATACTCCTTCTAACAAATTAACTTTTTATATCAAACTTTATTTAGTTCAAAGACAAGATTATCTGGTCCATTAATATTTGGTTATGATAGTATAAAAATTAATAAATGAGTTTTAGAAGATATTCTCTTTCAACTATATGTATAGACAGTTGATAATTTGCAGATAATTATTAAATGATAAGGATTTCGAATACTGAGTTTTTAGGATATACAGATTTAGGATATTTGTTAACTTTTATTTGTAAAATTGGTGAAAAAAAAAATATGAATATTATTTGTACAATAAATTCATTAGTATCATTCTTCAATAACCTTATATCAAGATAAGAAAAAAATAAAAAAACTTTATTTGATATTAATCATGAGAAAATCCAAAATTTAATAAGTATTCTCTGAATACCTTCTTGTACAATTAATGAATAGAATAATAAAATTATAATATCATAATTATATAAACATTATTTATATAAATTTATTTCTATTAATATTTCTTAATATGAATTTTTACTTGATTGGAAGGAACAAAAGTATAATATAATAGAATTATTTAATACTCTCAAATATATATATATCTAAAAGAGTATCAATTCAAAGAAAGAGAATTTTGTGCACTGTTATATAATATTGAATACACTAATATAATATTATTTAATAAAAATATAACTGAGATAAATAAAAGATATAATATTTTTTTAAAAAAAATAATTATATTTATATATAATAATTAATAAATCTTTTAGAAAGAATTTAGGATTAAAGCTACAAATGCAATTAATAACTAAAATATATTTTTTATTTATATAAGAACAATTTTCTTGACATATCTTTTTTTTAGATAATTATTCTGATCTAGCTATAGATAAATTTTGGTCTTATTTTAATGAATATTTGAAAATAAACAAAAAAGGATTAGATGGAAGAAGAAGAATTTTATCAATAATTGCAGATAATTTTTCATATAATGAAATTAAAACAAGCTTATCAGTTATTATTTTAATTGATCTAATTATGTTTTTGACATAAGTTTTTACTCATTAAATTTTAAAATAGGTCACTTCAATAACAATTTTTGATGCTCATAAATATGCTAGATTAAATAAACTAGATACTAAGTAGAATAAAAAATTAATAAGAATAATAGCTAAATTATTATAAGAAAATTAGAACAATTTAGCAATTTTTTTAAAAATAAAACTAATGTTATTATGTCATTCTATAAAATTAATAATATAATTTAATTATCTATTCTTTATTTAAAAAATACAAAAAAAAACACTTTGAAAAAAGTTTCAGAAAACATATCTAAATGATTTAAAATAAACATCTTTTTATTATCAATTAGAAAGAAATTAATATAAATATTAAGAAAATATAAGTGAATATTATATAACTTATAATATTTATAGATATAAAATATTTGGATACTTAAAAGATTTAATTTAAAAAAAAAATTAATTCAATAAAATTTCAGATAAATTTAGATTAAAAATTGATAATAAAACAAAAAAACTTACTAAATTTTTCAATTATAAATTATTTAGAATACATTTACTCAATGTGTTAAGAATTTATAATATTACCTAAAAAAATCATATAAGTAATAATTTGTAATATTAGAAAATATTATAATATTTACATTAATCATTGCTTATATTATGCTTTAGAACTTGTGATTAATTACATACTCAAATATATAATAAATGTTAAAATATAATGATATTAAGAATTTTTTTTTAATGATCTTAAAGAAATTATTAACTTATCTGCTTATAATAATTTGAAAATCTACGAGAAAAAACATATATATCAAATAAGAAAAATTTATTTAAATTCTCAATTTAATGTAATATTAATGAAATTAGATAAAAAAAGAAGCAGTTCTTCTAGTAGATTACAAAATAAAAATCTTATCCCAAAATTTAAAAGAGACAAAATAGAAGTTTTATAATAAAAAGAAATAGTCTTATACTCTATTTTGATTTATACAAAATCAAATAAAAATAGCAAAATAAATATCAAAGCTTTTAATCACTGATTATATGATACAAAATAAGACATATGATTTACTATTTTTATTTTTGTATAGTGTAATTGAAATACTTGATAAGAAGTCTGAATGAATAAGTATCATCTTTGATATGATCTTATGATCGCAACTCTGAATTGATGATAATATTAGGTTATTGAAAAGAATGGTATGATATAAAAGTAAATAAATAGGTATTTTTAGAAGCAGAAGTAGTAAAAATTTCTAATGATTCTTATTACATATAGGTACATAAATTTATAAGTTTTCAATAATTTTTTATTTCAATCATTCAATTATTAATTATTGAACCTAATAGATTTCATATTTAATTAATTGGCATATTAAACTAGGGTTTGAAATAAAAGAAGGTAAAAATATTCAAGAAGCAATTGAAGATATTGCAGAAACTTATGTGATACATTTAGAACTAAATAGGGATGATGGTAGATAAAGTTCTTACTTTTATACATCTATCCAATTCTCTCTCGTTAGGCCATCCCCATTCAAAATAATTTGAAATTCCAGGAATTGTTTTGACTTTATTTTCTTTATTTTATCAAATAATATATTATATTATTTACATCAAATTAATTTCTAATGAAATAAATTATTTCATATTGGAGAATGGAAAACCTTTAGTCCAAATCAAATATCTAATTGGGCAAAAGATGAAATATACATGCCACAACCTTAAATCTCACTACATATGACTTCAAAGTCTTCTTGGATGATACCAATGCCACATGGTTCAAGTAAGTATTATGGATTACATTATGCAAATAAATAAAAAAAAGAATAATAAATTATCATTGTTTTTTAGATATTAGTGTAAAGTGACTAAAGGTAAAGCAGTTGTGAGAAGAATTGGAAGATTGGTGAATAATGGTTGATGAAAAAGAAAATCGTGCAGGAATGATTAAAGTTTTATAAGAATAAATGGTAAAAGAATAAAAGAAATGTAAACTGATAAAATTGGTAAGTTTAAAATATATATTGTATAAAAAAGCGCCAAATAATGAATTTTTATTATTATAGATAAGAATGAACGAGAATCAGAAAAAGTTCTAAGCAATATAACTAATACATTACATGACAGGTAAAATAAAAATTATAAAATTTAATGCTATTAAGTAGAAAATCTGACGTTACAAGCTAATTTCAAAAGTCACGGGACGGACGATCATTTTGCAGATCGATAAAAAAAACTCGTATAGAATTTTTTTTAGAAAAAACATTATCGCTACGTTCAGCCGAATATAGCGACAATAATTTTTTTACTCATATAAAATGTGGTTGGATTTTTCAAATCCTTATAACTTTTCTCGGATATTATCGGCTGTCCCGTGACTTATGAAATTAGCTGTAATCGCTTCAGATCAAATGATTTTTTTTTTTTTAGATCTTCAGCCAATGGAATCGTTTCCACTATGAAATAAGTCTATATTTTTTTATTTCTGGATTCGTTCCCCTTTTCAGGAACCATATTAATTCATTTACCCAACTAATTAAGGCTATTTAAATATTTTATTAAATGATTAATGTTATTTTTGGGGATATAATTTCTATTCTATTCAACAATCTTCCTCCTTCAATATGTTGGTCATTTATTATGGTTCTGAGAGATTAAGTTCGATAATTATAAGCAAAAGGCATTATCTACTAATGCAGAAAAATTTATAGTTATAATAATTCAGTAATCATTGCAAGTAATTTCTCTTCAGAATATGCACCAAATCAACTCTTGCGGTAGGCTAGTTTCGAAACTTCCGAACATCAAAAAATTATTTATCATAAAATTAATTATCCTTCATTTTTTTTTTACAGAAGTATCTAAAAAAATATTTAAACATATGATGATGGCATATTTTTATTAAAAATTAATGCCGAATTTTGCCTTGTACCACGTTATATACCGTCCCGCCCGCATATTGGGTCAAGTATTAAAGAGATCATTGTTTTTGAAAAGCGAGTATAGTTTTACCTGGAAAAAACTCATTTTAGCAAATGGCAAAAGTCGAAAACCATATTTCGACGGAATTGTTGATAAGTCTTAATATAGTTTTGATTTTTACCGGGATGGTTTAGTAATAAATGCTGCGCCACTTGTACATCGTAAGAATCAAAAATGATTTCCTAATTTGATCTCTTTTGATGCATTTAAAAACGAATAAATAAAAAAAAGCCATAGTCGCTATTACGTCCAGTTAACCGAGCGATTTAGTTCGTTATTTCATTTCACATTACCAAATTCGGGTCACTTGACAATCACTTGATAATCAAAATCGAAATGTAATCATACTTGATTAACAATTACATAATTTTTTATCACAGAAAATATGGGATTTTATTTAGAATGAAATGTGACCTAAAATGGGGTTTTGTTTAAATTTACTTAGCACATTGTCTCTATTTTTATAAAGACCGAGGTTCAGAAATTAAAAATTCGTTCGCTTTTAAAATGATTATTTCAAGAAAGGAAATAATTAATTTAATTATAGTTTAAAAGAGAACATAGGTTTGTGAATGTCAGAATATCAGGAGTTTTTAAATGAATTTACATAATGAGTTTAAAGCTTTTGATCAAGTATGGAAATCAAGTATGTCGATTTTAAAGAAAGAACCCGATAATCCTTTATTATTTTTGAATTATTAAATTGCATCATATGATGTAATCGTACATTCGACCGATTTTGGTCGAGATTTCCCCTCACACAGCATACCGACTGAAAAAAATGTATAATGTTTTTAAACAGGGCGCTTCACCCAAACGCTAATGCTCGTTTTTTCATATTATACATGCAGTAGAACTGCTAAAAAAAATTTTTTCATGATGATGTTAAATCAAGACATAATTTACTTTAGAAATCATGCAAGGTAGTTTTTTTTTTTCCAGCAGGTTGTTCTCTCTGACGCTTTCAACATTGTTTAAATCGTAACGTTCGGAAATTAAAGGTCATTGCATGGGTTCGGGACTATTATGAATAAGGTTACCCAATGACGATTAACCATACTAAATATAAATGACGTTGAAATTCAGGAAACGGTAAATCTCCGAAAGTGTTTGAAATTCTAACTTGATCGAGTCCGTGTAATATTATAAATGTAACACGTTGATGAAATACGTCATTCATGATCACTTTTTTCTTACAATGCAATATACCTTACATACACAATAAGTACGTCATATTCATAAATAAAAACTTCTTTATAAAATCGACGAAATTTTCCTGTCGAATTCTCTCATTAAATATTGCCATTGTCAGTAAAATCGATTTCTCCCAAAGTCCTTTCAATCTCCTCGTAATTCTAGAAATCCAATTTATCTTCAAAAAAAAAAAAAAAAAAAAAAAAAAAATTCACTTCGCGAATAAAAAAAAAAATAACCAACCATGGCGATGATGGCAGCATTTGCGGCTTCAACGCCTTTACCATCAGATTATGTTAAAACCGATTCTCGAATGTTTTTCTCTTATCACCCAGAGAACACTTCGTTCCAAAGAGGTTATTTAGGAGTGGGAGTGTCAACAATATCTGGCACCCTTCATATCAGGTTTCCACAAGCGGTTGAAGCGAAAAATATTACATTAAATTTCACCGGAAGAGAAATAGTTGAATGGGTTGATTTAAAAAAAGTTCGAGCGGAAAAAATTATTGATAATAAACAGATATATCTATGGCAATCATCATCAGAATTGGGACATGAGTTGATCACGGATTTAGATTTACCTTTTGAATTTGAAATCCGAGATGATTTTATTGGATCATTTAATAGTCAATTGGGTAAAGTACAATATACCCTTCGAGCCACCATTAATCGTAAACCTAGAAGAAAGAAACATTCCGTTGAAGTATTGGTACCTTTATGTAGGTGGTCAATTCCAAAACAAGAGGAGATGAGACCCTTGGTGATAAAGGCTCATGCAAGGAATCGTAAAGTTCCTTTATCTTGGCAAGCCATCTTACCTCAAACATTTTTTGATGTAAATAGTGAAACTTTAGTGAAAATAAGGTTGACCTCTCATAGTCCTAACCTGCGTATTCGCAAGATTAGTGCCTGCGTAAAGACTTGTATAATTTATTCCGTGGACGACCGTGGGGTCATTCCTGTGCAACGTGAAAAGCGTCATCAAAAACATATCATCGCTGGTAAAGATATCTTGATAACCCCGATGGGTCCTGATACGATTTTCGAAGGAAATGCTATCGTAAAAGTTCCTTCAAATATCCCTCCTTCAGGAAAAACAAAGTTCATGTGCGTCAAGAATAAACTTCAAATTAAAGTCACTTTTGAGCGATCACGTCATAGCGTGATGATCATGAGAGAAATTGTCATCGGAAAAAATTTCTTGGATGATAAATCCGCTGCCGATATGAGAGATTCCATGGATTATTTCTCTGGCACTGAATTCACTGAAGTTCAATAATTCTCAAAATCATCAAAAATCATCAAAATTTTTCACTTTATAAAAATCATCGAAAATTTTCTTTATTTGAAAAATCAAAATATGTTAAGATTTTTTTATCCTAAGCTTTATTTTCATTATGATTTTTAAAATTTCTTAATTTAATCATTTAATCCTTTGATAATTTTTATCAAGGAGAATTAATTTCTAAACAATGTATATATATTCATATATATATTTCCCATTTAATTATGGTAATATTCATCGGATAGATGTTTTAGGCGGATTTTCTTTTTTTTCTTTGTACATATTTCCTTTTTTTGCAATTCTTTTATTTTGATCAAATGTATATCTTAACCCCATTTTTTTGTATTCAAAAAAATGTAAAAAATAAAACCATTAACGTTAAAACCGAAATTAGAACAATATTGGTTGTTTTAGAAAGTTCGAGCTAAATGAATTCTATTTTAAAAATCGAAAAATAAAAAAAAAAATTATCTCGATTCATCGAAAAAGGAAAGTTGTCAAATTATACCATTCAGGTTTTTAATTAATTTATTTCTTTTTTTGTTTGTTTGTCAACCTCTTTACGTACTAGATTTCTCTACTTTTTGCATAATAAATAAATAATTTATATGCCGTCAAAGGAACACTAATCACGTGATTATACATACCCATTAAAAGTTTCGACAAACCTTAGTGGTGTTCCCCTAATAATTTATATTGTCTCCTTATATTAATTATTCAAGGAACTATAGGAACTATTTCGTTTGTTCGATAACTACGTATACCACGCCACATCACAAAAACTTTCAGCACAATTTTTACGAGAAATTTAATAGTTTCGCATCAATTTCTAGTATTAAACAAAATGAGAATCTTCTTAACATAGGGATGGGTATGATTAAAGCAATTTGTAAACATATTCGATGAACTAAAGATCAAAAAAAAAAAAATAACAAATTCAATGTAATTTTTTTATTAATTTTTGAGAATTCAAAACGCGACTATTTGAATTAAGTATTTGCTTGTAACATCAGCCTATGAATATTTTTTACCGGTTATACGCAGTTTGCACCTTTTCTTACCTTTTTCTCTCAATTTTTTAATAAGCAATGTTATTCAATATTTAAGAATCCCTGTTTATATTTAAAACGTTCGATAATTAAACTAGTTTAGTTTTTATAAATACTGATGCGGGCGGTTGCGCTCTACTTTATACATAAAATTATTTAAAGACAAAAAAAAAAGAATAAATTATAAAAAAATGTAATAAAACCATTTATTCAAACTATTGAAACAAAATCTATAAATACAATAAAATACAAATAATTATAAAATTTTATCCTTTATATATATATATAATGATTAAAAAATCAATTCTAAAATTTTTAATCTTAAATTTCTAATTCATTTTGACCCTCTGAATGAAGGTTTGGATCATATTCATCTTCATCTACATGCGTAAGTTTAAAATTAAATTTAGCGTACATTAGTAATTAAAAATTAATATTACAAGTAAATCAATTATTTCTCACCGCTTTCAATATAATAATTTATTTCCATCATATGGTATATGAGTTTCTAAATAAAAATGTTGATATATTATAATTATGAAGAATAAACAATTCAAGTAAATTTTTACTTATTTACCTTTATTATCAGGATCTGTATTTTCGTTTTTAATAGTTGATTCCATTTCATCTGCAATAAAAATGAAGGTATAAACAATGATTCTATTGTATTCTTAAAAAATTAAAATCGCAAATTTGTGAATAAAACCGATATAAGTATAATATATAACTTACCACCAGAGCTATGCGGTGAAATTTCTACAAATTAATTGATAAAATTAAACAAATTTTGTTCATTACAAATTTAATTTATTTAATAATACTTACTACTTGGAATGCTAAAATTATTTTCTTTACTATCGTAATCTTTTGGTTTTTATAAAGGATGCAACGCAATTAATAAATAAATAGTTTAATATTAAGTATTAATAAATTTTATTATATATTTACAATAAAAATTAACTTACCTTCAGTAGCATTTCTCGGCTCAGTTAAAATTCTAAATGTATATAAGCTGCTTCTTGAAGATAGGTAAATAGAGCTAGAGCTAGAGCTAGAGCTTATATTAGAATATCCATTAAGATATTTATTATCAATTATCATATTTTTATTTGCAGGTTTTTCTTCATTTTCAATCTGATAATAATATTTTCTTATTTCTGCAACTTTATTATCAAGAGTTTCAATATTAGGTCTTTTTAATGGATCAGCATCCCAACATTGTTCCATTAATTCTTTAATTACTGATGGAGTTTTAGACATAATTTTTGGTCTTATCCCACTTATAATTTTCAGTGCAAGGTTAAAATCATGATCAATACGAGCAAAAGGTGGTTTTCCAGATGAAATTTCCCACATAAGCATACCAATGCTATAAATATCCGATGCTTTAGTATATTTTTTTCCAGAAATAACTTCAGGTGCAATGTACGGAAGATTTCCATATATACTTTCTAATGGCTTGTCAGCAGGTCCACAAAATCCAAAATCACTAATATACCAGGAATTAGTATATTTTTTGTATAATACATTTCCTGAGTGCAAGTCTCTATGAATTGTATCTTCATTATGGAGTTGACGAATGGCAACAATAATTACTATGATTATATCTAATCTCTTTTTCCATGTAAGTTGGTCATGATTTTGTTGTAAATATTTTCTTAAATCTGTGCTTAACACCAACATTACAAGAAAATAATCTTTATTAATTGGATTTTGAGTAATTCCGAAACTTTCAATAAATGCCTTCCATTTATTGCTTAATTTAAGTTGACTTTCAGCCTAAGAAAAAAAATAACATTGTGATATAATTGAGAATTATAATAATAAGTTTCAGAAATAACCTTGATAGTAGTACTTGACTTGAAATCAATTTAAACTCACACACCTCTTCAATCCAATTTCTATTAGCACTTTCTACATTTACTAACCTTTTAAGTATTACACTTCGCGTTCTTTCTCTTAATAATCGTTGTTCGCTCTTACTCCATTTATGATATCTTCCGCCAATCCACTCCGCTTTATAAATTTCGGAGCACCCACCTTTAGTAAAATAATTAATATTCTTCAAATTACTATATGGAATCCATTCAACTATTTTATACGGAGAAATCGTTTCCACTTGACATTTCCGTATTAGGTTATCAATTTTGTCATTTCCTGATGTCCAACTTGAAAATTTCGCTTTTAAGTGATTTCGAACACAATGTTCACAATAAGTTATTGCCAAACATTCTTGTTCGCAGATTTCACAAATTCTTTTTAATCCTTTTTTTAAAGTAACTTTGTAAAATTCAGTATCTTCATCCAAAATATTAAACGCTGCAGACTTTTCTTCATCTGTAAGGGAATTATCAACACGTAGCGCTTGAAGTCTAAGTTGATGCTCTTCCTCAATGTCTGGGTGTATATTTAATGCGCAGGCTCTTTTAAATGCCGCATTAACTAAGTCTATGCGAATAAAAGTCATGGTGCGGTGAAATTCAAAAAAAAAAAAAAAAAAAAAGATTTATGAAATCTCTGTTTTATATTAAAATTTTAATGCCGAATATGCACATATTTTTTTTTCTTGCGGCCGGCATAAGACCATTTATTGCCCATTTAGGACACAGATTTGCCATATGCAAGGAAAACCATTTAATGATATTTAGAACCCAATTTTCACGTGGCGGAAATGCCGGTTGACTCCGAAACCTCCTGTACTACATTCCGGATTTATTTTTTTATTAGCCGAAAGAATCAATTTTGACGGAATTATTGGGAACGAAAATTGGTATATGAACGCTTAATAAAGCATAGAAACTTGATTTAAAATTGAGAAAATAAATATAGGGTAATGTAAAATAAATTCCATCAAAAGTTTAGCGTTAAAGGATATATTAATTGGAATTGGACGATTAAAGTCCATAAAAGAGAAACAATGCGTGGACTTTGCAGAAAGAGAGGAATAATAATGTTCTGCGCCTTTTTAATCTACATGTTGGTGAATAATAAAATAAAATTTGTGTTAATTACTTTGTATTCAGTTGTTTTCGTTATATTTATATACAATTTTATTTATAAGCAGAAGCTTTTAATTAAAAATATTGAAGTAATAATAATGACGCTAAATTATTTAAAAAATTAATTAATCAAGTGTTGCCTCAACGTTGGCTCTACACTTTCGCAATTTTCATTATTAAACTCAATAAATAAATGCTAATTAATTAAATTACGCATGAAAAAATAAGAAGAATCGGGGAAAATAAAAATAAACAAAGTTACAAAGTTACAACATAATAATTATGAAGCTAAAATTACGAAAGCAAGAGACTAAAGGAAGACGAACTGTGCTAAAAAAACTTGCTGAATTCCTAGAGAAATATAGTATATTTTAATTAGTACAACCTGGCATCCTAACGATATTTCATCCGAACTTTTCTTTGAGCTAAGTTATTAAAATCACCTTACGGGAAATTTTGAAATTTTGCAATTAAAATCACGTTCACTTGAAATTTTGCTATTAAATCATTACAGGTGATCTTAAAAATTTTTTTGAAATTTAATGTTAAAGTTCATTTTTAGTATAATATAATTAATCATTTAATAAATAATAAACCTGTTTGTCTTTATCTACAGGCTGTATAAATCATTTTTGAATTTTTTCAAAACGTTCTAATTATTTGACATCATAAAGAAATCATATATAATTAATAATTTAACAGGATTTATCCTTTTCCTATTACAAGCTACAAAGTATATATAGTATAAGGTTGTCATAAAGTATTAATTGTTATAAATTTTATATTTTAATAGCTTTTGCATATTTGATTCATTGTTTACTATTATTATAAAATCTTTATTTCAAATTTTCTATTAATAAATCTATAATATTCTCAGCAGTATGTGAACAAGAAACATATTTAACTAAAAGAGTAATTTCATAAAGTTAAATTTAGAATTCAAGATATAAACATGTTATTTTAAAAATCTTTGATGATTTTTTCTTGTCTAAAATTTATAATTAAGAATACTAAATTAGTATCTTTTTCATAATCACTGGTATTAAATAATTGTATATCTAGTAAATGAGTTTATTTACATATTTTGAATATGAAATTTGAAATTTTGAATTTAATTAAGAAATCAATTTTTTAAATACTAAACTTAAAATAGCATGAGTGATTAAAAATCACATTATAAAATACTGATATACTTCAAGCTGATGTGTTTTTTATGATAGACTTTTTTAAAAAATGTATTTATAATTATTTGATTTTCATTTATATTTTTTTTTAGAAAAAAAAATGTTTTTTAATTATTTTATATATTGATATTGATCTTATTATATTATAAAATTCAATAAAATTAACATTATTAATATTTTAATATTTTTAATATATAATATTTTATTTTAATTAATATTTATTATTACAATTTTCAGTAAAAAGAATAACAGAAATGTAAATTTGATGATATATATAAACTTTATTTTTAAAGTAGATTTTTTTATTAATACTAATAATAAATTTTATTATTTAATTAATATTTAGTGTATTCTTTATTTGCTTTAATATATACTTTAACTCAACTTGACATATTTTCAATATATTAAAGTAATATAATAA
>CAJVPQ010000886.1:0-22354 GCA_910591825.1 Funneliformis caledonium
GAAGGAATGGATCATATTTTTATCATATATTATTTATTTATCTATCTATATTTAGGATGATTTAAGGGGATTTTGAGAGGAAATGGATCATATTTTATTATTTTATTATTCTATTTTTAATAGGAAATTAATAAGTAGATTTTAGTGATATTTTGTTATATTTTTGCAAATTTATATTAGGTTTTTATTATTTATAAAATTTAATATTTAATAAATTTAATAAATAAAATGTACTGATTATTGATGCTGAATTATTTGTCTGATTGGAGTCAATTGGCATCGATCGACGTCTGAATTGTTGCTGAATTGATACTGAATTGAGGCTAATTTTAGGCTGATTTATGGTTGAATTGCTTGTTTGATTGAAGTCGATCAGCATCAATCAGCGTCTGAATTGTTGCTGAATTGAGGCCAGTTTTAGGCTAATTTATGGTTATTTAAGTTCTGAATTGATGCCGAATGGCTATGTCCGATTGGAGTCGATCAGCGTCTGAATTGTTGCTGAATTGAGACAAGTTTTAGGCTGATTTATGGTTGAATTTAAGTTTCAAATTGATGCCGAATGGCTATGTCCGATTGGGATCGATCAGCGTCTATCGGCACCTATTTATGTTGATCAAAAAACATGGCAAATCAGTCATAAATAGTATCAAAATCGGTCTAAAATCGGCCATCTGATTTTTAGCTAATTTGGACTATTTCGATTAGTGTCATAATATAGAAATAAATATTTATTTTATTTTTTTGAATTAAAATAATAATATTATTTTAAAAGAACTTTAAAAGATTAGATTTAAAAATTAAAAAAAAAAAAGCAAAAAAATAGACTTTATAATAGAAAGAGAAAATTATCAAAAAAATTTTTTTTTTAAATTAATATTAAATCTATATTTAATTAACTAAAAAAATTAATATTTGACTTATAAAGTAAAATAATTTTTTTGGTAATTTTTTTTCTTTCTATTTTAAATATTTAAGTTTTATTATCATTTATATTAATCCAAATTTTACTTACTAAAAGATATATATTATAAAAAGATAGTTAAATGTAATTTTTTTCTAAATTAATAAAAAAAAATAATGTATTTGCAATTTCTTTTCTAAAAAAAAGCATATACAAAAGTTAATATTAAAAATATTATTAATTATACCTTATAATCAATACATATATATTATACTAATATTTTAAATATAAATAGATTAAAAGTTAATAAGTTAGAAGTTATGGTTAAGTTTCATATATATTAAATTACAAACTTTAAAAAAATAATTAAATTATACCTTTATAGATTTATCAGAAGATGCTTTTTTGATATACTATATAAAAAGTATTATCTAATATTAATGCAGATGATAATTTTATTGATTTAGATAAAAACAATGAATATGATTTTTTGATAATAATAATGAAGAAGAAGATAATGATAATGATAATATAGATACTAGAAATATAAAAGTTAAAAATAGACCAATATAAACAATTCTGAATTAAAATAATTATCTAATATAAATATTAGTATTATTATTAAATATAATTTAATAATTATAATCATAGTTCAAATATATTTAATTATAAAGCTATTTTTAATAATATATTAAATACTAATAATTAAATAAATCAATATAAAAATTTTTTAATTGATGATAATTTTATTATTTACTATATAATTTATGATTACCTGCAAAACTAAAGAGTTTAAATAAAATAATATATGTAAGATTATTAAAACTAATATTGCAAATTTATTTAATAATTAAATTTTTTAAATAAATTTTTTATCTTATAAACATTAAAGGTTAACCTTCAAAAAGAATTAAAGTTATTTTTATATTTAACATTTATATTTTAGAAAGAAAAAAAATGATAGTAATTTTTTATAAGTTCATTATGTTACTTTCATTTGCTTATCTTTTATTTATTTTATTTTATTTTTTTGTTTATTAGGTTTAGCATAATTAGCATATCAAATAAAAATTGAAAACTTTTATATCTAAATTAATCAAAATTAGTCTTTATTTTACTTTTATTAACTTCTATTTATTTCTTTCTCTTTTATTAATTTTTTTTTTTTTTTTTGTTTTTAAGATCAATATGTTAAAATAAAAAGTTGAAAGCTTTTATATCTAAAATAAAATTAAAATTACTCTTCATTTTATTTTCATTTTATTTTTATTTTACTTTTATTATTTTTTTCCTTTATTAATCTTTTTTATTTTTTTGTTTCTTAGGTTAAGCATATTAAAATAAAAGCTAAAAACTTTTATGTCTGAAATATTAGGTTAGATTATATAAATTTTATATGATGATCATCAATAAATATAATTTGACAATATATCTATTATAAGACAAAACTTCTGTCATAATATAATATATCTGTTATAATACAATATATCTATTAAAATATAATATATTTATATTAATTCAAATTTAGTATTGCTGTAATATATTATGCAAATTTAAAAATTTTATATAATAATAAAAAATTTAAAGTTACTTATAAGTTAAAGATTTGTAATTTTTAAAAAATTTATCATTAACTTTTAATAAACTTATTAAAATTTATTATTAATTATAATAAAATATTATTAAACTTATCATAAAAAATAATTTTAATTATTATAATTTTTATGATTTATTAAGAAATTTTATAACTTTTATTAGTGATTTAATCAATTTGCAAATATATATATTTTAAGAAATTTTAAAAAATTATTATAATAAATTTTTTAAAACTTAATTTTAAAATTGAATTATTTAAAAGTTTCTTAATAAACTTAAAATATTTTCTAATAAAATATATTTTAAATTATATTTTTCATATAATTATTATATTATTTAAATTAATATTATTAGTAAAGCAATTAAATGAAAATAAAAGTCATTATCACCATGAAATTCTTTAATTCAGATTGGTCACGTCTTTAAGTCTTTACTAAGATTACTAACTGCAACTTATTATGATTAAGATATTAGGATTTGCCTAACTTTTAACTTTATCAAATTTACATGTTAAACTTAAACAAATCTATTAAGTATGAGACTTAAAAGATAAAATAATGAACAATTTAATTAAGAATTCAGATGATAAACTCAATTATAAATAATTTGTAGAAATTACATTAGGCTATATAAAAATACGAAAAGTCAAAAAGATATAAGTTTTAATTGATTTCTTTATTAATATTAAACTCATATTCATAAAAGAGTTTTCAAATCTGCAAAAGAGTTAATTTATAATATAAGTAAAAAGTTTATTTATTTATACAAAATTTTTTTAAATGACTAATTATTTACTACATTATAAACTAATTAATTTGATAAATAAATATAAATATACTAAAAATAATAAAAATACGTAAATAATAAAAATATAAAATTAGGATTATTATTAGTATTTAAAAGATCTGTAGAATTACATAAATCTTTCGTATTTTCAGAATTTACAGAATTCTCAATATTTTCTAAATTTTGAATTAAGAGATTATTATACTACGTCATCCATGTGACTTTATTATTATTGGTTAATTACTTTATTGATATTATGTAGATTATATAATATGATGATTTATTAATATAAAATTCTGAAAATACTGTAAATTTTATGAATTTTATAAATACAAAAGATCTATAAAATTTTGCTGATTTTCTAAATATTGATAATAACCTTAATTTCACAGATTAAATGGAATTTAGAAATATTTAATTTAATATTTATTTTTAATATTTTACTTTTTATTAATTTTCTTATTTTATTATTTTAGTTAATTATATTTTATTTATTAAATTAGTTAGTTTATAATATAGTAATTATATAAATAGATAGATTTTTACTTATGTTATAAATTTATTCTTTTACAAATACAAGTTTCAATATTATAATAAAGGAATCAATTAAACTTATAACTTTTTGTTTTCTTTTATATCTTCATATAATTTGATATAATTCTTACACAAAATTTGTAATTGAATTTGTTATCTGAATTCTTTAATTAAAATTGTTTATAATATTATTTTTCAAGTTTTATACTTGATAGATTTGTTAAATTTAATATGTAAATTTGATTAAAGTTAAAAGTTAAACAGATTCTAACATTTTAATTACAGATAATAATCTTAAATAAAGAGTTAAGAATATAATTAATGGGTTAAAGAATTTTATAGTAATAATATATACTTTTTTAAGTTTGTATTTGCTAAACAATCTAAGGAATAACAAAATAAAAAATAAATAGAACCAATAAAATATATATATTAAAAAAGAAAAATATGTAAAAAATTTATTTTTAATAAAAAAATAAACTTTTAAATAAACTTATATTAAGTTTAATAAAACAATTATTCAATATTATTATATTTTATAATTATTTTAATAAGTAGTATAATAAGTAAAATTTATTAAGCAAAAACTTAACAAATTTTACCAATTATAAATATTACAATTATTTAATACAAAATATTTAAAAACTATTAAATATTTA
This sequence comes from Funneliformis caledonium, assembly GCA_910591825.1. Lineage (NCBI taxonomy): Eukaryota > Fungi > Glomeromycota > Glomeromycetes > Glomerales > Glomeraceae > Funneliformis > Funneliformis caledonium. The sequence goes on from CAJVPQ010000886.1 coordinate 4,480, forward strand.
TAATTAAAAAAAAAAAAAAAATTTAAAAAATTTTTTTCTTTTATATTAATCTAAATTTAAATTTAAATTATTAAAAATTGAAAATTTAATTTAATTTAATTTAATTAATTTGATATTATATCAGAAAATTATTAATTTGCTTAAAATTAATATTATTCTTAATTAACTAAAAAGTATTTAATAAGATCATCCGGTTAAAGAAAAATAAATAAATTAAATATATATATATATTTTTTAATTCTCTTACTTTAAGTATTTAAATATTTATACAAGAAGACCTTTATATTCAGCATTGGGATATTTTTCTGCAAAGTAAGGCCACTGTACTAAGAATCTATCTACGAAAATATATAATAATTTCCCTGATAATGATAATGTTTTAACTCTAGCAAATGATTCTACATAAATCAATTTTATCCATTTAATTCCCAATATCTAAAAAGAAAAAAAAATGATTTTAAAAAATTTTCTTTCTTTGTACAACTAATTTAATTGAATCCAACTTACTCTGGGAATGTAAGAAATAACACAAACAGGAATGCAACTTCCTGGTCCATTACATATTATCTACTAGAATCAAATAAGATTCATTTGTAAAAAAAAAAAAAAAAAAAAAAAATTTAAAAAAGTAAAAAGGATTTCTTACTAGATCCGGTAATTCACCAAATATTAGGCTGATACATTTAATTAAGGCTTTAAGGACGCTAAATGGGGTGGTTAACCAAGATTGTCCAACTTGTCTACTTCTCGGTATCATTTTAACAACGTGCTTTTTTTTTATTCGCAAAAAAGTCATTCTCGAATTTTAACATTCAAACAAACAAACAAAAAAAAAGAGAGAGCGAGAGAGAAATATAGTAGTTTATATTTCATACATCATTATGATGATCACCAGATTTCCTATTTTCAAATTCGACAACTTTTTGCAAACTTAAATAATCATTATCGGTCACAACATATATTCTCGGTCGGTAAACTGTTTTAAGATCCAACCCCTCTATCAATTGGAACATTTCCATCGTATGTCCTCCTAATTATTTGTTTAAAATCATTAAAACCTGAATAAGGATTAAATATTGGAATTCATCAATCGTAAATACCGGATCCTAATATTATACAGGTTTTAATTGATGGTTTAGGTCGATTAGACGGGGGAACTATAGGGTTGTCTTTATGACGCCGTGGTAATGTATGAAATAACCTTATTAAGAAAAGCAAAGTGAATAATAAAATGATCCATGAGATCGAAAGCATTCTATTAAAAATAAAACAAAAAGGGAAGGGAACGGAAAAATATTATAAAAAACCGGAAATCAAGATTTATATCTTGATCAGTGTTACACCAATCGCAACATTAAATTTCATGTGTTTTGCATGTGTATCACAAACAAAAATGTATCTACGCGTGAATGCAATTTGCTCCTTCGCCCGCACTTAATTTATCGACTTGCAAAGTTTTTTTTTTTTGTGAGATTTATTGTTATACTTTAGATGTTCACAAACGGGTAAATTAACTTTGAAACAAAGTAGTTTATGAAAATTTTCGTTTTTGAAAATTTTATTAATAAATTACAATTTAAGTATAATTAAAAAAAAAAAAAAAAAAAAAAAAAAAAAAGTAAGATTAAAAAAGATTGATATTGAAATTGAAATTGAAATTGAAATGAAATTTACAAAGAATGCTTATTTTTTTTTTTTTTTTTATAAAAAAAAAATTAATAATCTGTACACACTAATTAAAATCTTAAAAAAGAAAAGTAAAAAATTAAAAATAAAATGTGGTTCATCTTTTCTGTGACACATGAATTCCTTAGGCAGACCTATGTAAAGTCGGTTCAATCTCGTGTTCATAAAAAGCCAAACAAACAGCTTTAGCTTCGGTACATAAACCGAGAAATTGTACATTCTTATAAATATTTGACCAATTCTCTATGGTCATGGTGCTATACCATTTGTCATCATCACCAGTATATAAATATTCTAATATGGGTTGAAAGGTTTCGGGAGCGGCGGGGAGAGTGATCGTTATACAATCACCAATTTTTACCCTCTCAAATACTTGACGAAAAAAGATTGATTGAAGAATGAGATATTCTTTATGAACGTAAAACGTAGTATTAGGAAGGGAATTAATGAGTAGTTCAGCGTAAGCGGTTTGTCTATTGTTATAATAGGTTGGACCTAATAAATGTAATTTTTCGAGAATATATGATACAGGAATGCCATCTATTAAGTGACTATGATCGAATGAGGGTGGAAGTGTGCCTAATGGAAAAGATGCAGATGCGGAAGATTCTGATGAAGGTGAGGAAGAGGATGATGAATATTCTTGCTTAACGGGTGAATGATATTGTTGATGTTGATACGGTGAATTTCTTGGAATTTGTGAATATGAAGAAGTTTGTGATGGGTATGAATTTTGTTGGTAAACCGCATTTGGCGGAAACGGTGAGTTTTGTGAAATTGTTGAAGTCATTCTTGATGATGTTGCTGTCGACGAAATTAGAGTAGGTTATTTTTTCTCTTGTGTTTTTTGTTTCAAAATATACAAAATATATGTGTATATATTTTTTTTTTTTATTTCCTTTTTCTTTTGAAATAAATAAAAAAAAATTGTTGTTTTTGTTTTTGTTTTTTTTTTTCCCCCGTTTTTTATTTTATTATGGTGTTATTTTCTTATTCTCTTCCCTGAATGATTGACTGACAGCAAAAAATAGGTTATTAAACAGTTGATGAAACAAGCTCCAAGGAGAAAAGGGATAACAAGGTTCACAATAGTCTATATATACTAAAAAGTAAGCCTTGTCATAAAATAACGGTTGGTAGGACTATTCTAAAAACATATGACAATAGTTAATATTGTGTTTTTTTTTTTTATTGAACTGAATTTGAAAAAAATTTCCCATTGTTTTAATTACAAACAATAGTTTCTAATAAACTTTTTGTGCGATAAATATTGACCTGAACAAATTTGGTTTAAAAGGGGGTCGATCCTTGAAGATTTGGTTTAGTTGAATTTCGCTCGTATCAATGTCATAGGTTAAAAAAATGGTTTGCATTATTTAAAAAAAAAAAAAAAGTTTTTGGGTTCACCATTTTTTTCACTAAAGTTCAAGATCTGTTGATTAGACAGTTAATTATAACCTCCTTTACAAGTGCGGTATTACGAGAACGTAATAAACTAAGCTACATTAAACTTTAAACTTATCGGAGTTAATCTATTTCGGAACCCTTTCTGAATGAACACTTTTTTAGTGATATATATATGCGCAGCAAAATAAGATAACTGTGCGACAAGTCAAACACGAGAACATAATCAATGGTATTACAATCCAAACACGTTGAACATTATTCATATCAAAACGTATTCATTCAAAAAGAAAATATCGCATATGTATTCCTTGAATATGGTACAATATTGCGCTCGGATAATTTTTATCTTCAGTTGTATTACGAATCGCAGATTATCTTAAAAGATTGCGGTTTAAAAGAAAAACCTTGTAACCGAAAATGATCTTGAAAGTTAAAGGGAAGTTTCTTTTTCCACGAATTCTTCCCTAATTAATACGTTCATCATTCATGTTTTGGTCATATTTTTTTTCTTTTGCATGCGAGAAATTGTCCAAGCAATTAATACAAACATAAAAAAAATTTCGTGTCCGCGTATGGTCATACTCGACCGAAAAATGTAAAAATTAATGTTTTTTTTTTTCAATGATGTGTTTGTTCATTGTGCATAATTCATTGTACGTATCAGTTACAATACCCATATTATACTCAAAAATGAAAACCAAAGTATTTTTTTAGTAGAATTATCGAAATCACTATCAGAAATTTCTCTTTTCGAAAGAACAATTTATTTCTATTTTTTCATTGTTACCCAAGGAAAACACAACGTAATTTGCTCAACTTGTGTCAAAAAAAAAATTCCTGAAAGCTCGTTGTACTCTAGATATTGCACTTACCTAATACGGGTATAACGCCACAAAGGTTTCAGGGGTTCAATGCACATCAACATCTCCAATGTTTGATGTTCGTCATTTACACTTAAGAATACATGGGATCGGTATCTTTATTTCAATAAATTGGATGATGGACAGACACAATTGGATGATATAGATAGAACAACAATCGCTCCGTTATCGAAGATCTTCTACAAAGGTTTCACAAACAATCGAATCCTTTCAATATATCAATCTCAAATTTTAATAGTTCCTTTTTATTTTGATTGTTTCTTTTGAATATCACTAAGAGCGAATGTTTCATAATAAACATAAGTTGACCATACATCAAATTACAGGGATGCACCTAATAATAATTTAGAAAAATTCAGATTAATGGTCATCGAATGCTACCAACCATCACATTTGCGTTCTTACGTAAGATTCAGCTGCTTATCGACCACTAGAGGAAGATCGATCCGTCTTAGCATTGAAATTCGTTTGGAGTACCAAAGAAAATAACAAAATAATTTTGGTTATCAAGATAAACCATAAATAACTTTTCTTTGTTTCCGAAAATATGTATCAAATTAGTTGATGTCATGCTCTACCCAAATTTATACTTAAAGCATTAAGGCGTTTTGAGATTGTCCCGTCCCTACTATGTCCATGATATACCTAGCAGAACTTCTCCAACATCGACGGCATAGAATGTCCCAATCTTCCCGTGATAACACCTTCCTTGGTTGAGGGCACTGCATAAACATTTGGATGAAGGTTCAAAGCTTCTTTGATATTCCAAATAAGGTAATGCATTTAAATTCCGCTTTTCTTTTGATGAAATTTCTGCAATTACTTTCAAAACGCCACATTATGTATGTATTATCATTGCTTGTCCTGTACATTTGTCTGCATGAATAATAATTCTTTCTTCTCCAAGACCATGATAATTAAAAATTCGATCAATTCTTCAACTAAAATCTCGATAGAAACCCTCTATGGTTATCTTGTAGATTATCAACAAAAACCACAACTTTGTTCTCGGATTTTCTTTGTCGTAGCGACTTCGTTATATTGATGCATTGAACCTTCCATTCCATATGTATGTATGTCTTTGTCTTTATTTTTCATTGTGACCGACCCATATTGAGTGATATGCTATAAGAATTGGGAAAATCAAGAAGTTCAAGGTGAGAATCAATTACTATTGAATTATAATAACAAAATATTATGTACAATATTTGCAAGAGACGCGAAATTTTCCACAGGCTAACAAGGTTTTATACCTTCCCAAATAAAACCAGTTGACCTTTTCCTTTATTTTTTATTTAATAATAAATTTCAAATCAACTTACTTTTCGGGAAATATTGTCATTTTTCCACCAGTTCTTCCATCTTCTGAAAGCTAGAATTAGTGGAATTTTAGAGACATTATAAGAGTCTCCTGAGCTTTAAAGGGTCACGCACTTCATTGATTTATGATGACCATCGGTATATGAGTAACTTGTCTTTTATTTGATTTATAGTATCCTCGGGCATGAAAATTTTCTGTCCCTTGATAATATAAATTGTTGTAACACGAATGAGCTTTGACTTAAAACTTCATGAATATTGACACGTTCATGATCGGTAAATTGATTGTATCACCTTGAACCCCTGAAAATTCTTGTGGCGTGCAGGATACCCCATTATTTTTTTTTACGATTCACATAAAAATGAAATTTCTTTAAGCCCGCTTATTTTTGTTTGTGATACATTTTACAAATATGGAATTCAATTTTTTTTTTATATATATAAATATTATAGAGTTTTTCCTTTGCAGGATTCTTTTTTTTTTTTTTTTTCTCTTGATAATCTTTTTAAAAAAAAATATCGGAAGGAATTTTTTTCGGATGTTTATTATTAATAATTAATATATTAATTAATTTAATTAACCTTAATTTTCAAAAGAAAAAAGATTTCATTTGATGGTAAAAGTAAAATAAGCAAATCATTTATTTTTTTTTTTTTTAAAAAAATAGATTATTTATTTTAAGGAAATTTAAAATATTACATAAATATATACATATATAAATAAATAATCCAAAGTCACTTGATAAATAGATAAACACGGTTAATTCAAATCAAAAATAATATTCAAGGTACATTAAAGTCATTGATTCATGTGATCTTATATATAAGTAATTAAACTTTTTTTTTTTTTGATAAAAAATTTTTATTAGATTTAATAAAGAAATTCCTAAATCTCATCGAAAATCCTATCAGAGATCCAACAACATGAGTCCAACTAAAGTATTGAAAAATTTAAGCATTGAACTAATATTTAGTCCGCCACCGAATAATAACCCAATCACTTTAACAATAGTGATTAAAAAAGGTCAATTGTTGTTAGACGTTGTAAGGCATTTTATGATGGAAAATAATATACCGTGTTATTTGGAAGTGTCAACTTTATCCACTATTGAAGCTTTAATGATGGCAAGTTTGCGTAAAGATATGGAAAAAGACGTTGAAAGTATGTATTAATTAAGGAAGTGGAGGTGAGGTGGGAGTTTTAGAATGAATTCTTGATAATTTAATTTAATTTAATTTATTTATTTATTTATTTAAAAAATATCGTAGTCAATGAAACAAAGGCATATAAGATTCGATCCGAACTTGTAGCAAAATACCAAAGGCACACGATTCGCTATAACGATGCTCCAGCCGAAGTAAGTTCTCATTTAAAAGTGTTTCCTTTTTTTTTCTTTTCTTTTATTTACTTTAACAAGCATCTTTCTCTCTTTCTCTAATTCCAATACGATTTTAATTTTTTCAAGGATATATTTCCTAAAGCTTATCATACATTAGTTCATTCTCCAGTTTCATCAATATTTGATACATTTTTACAATTAGAAAGCATTTATAAACAAGCGATAAAAGATTTAATTAATGCAAGGGACAGAGAAATGTCGCTCATTAATGATCGACATAAAGTAGAAGTTGATGATTTTGAAGAATCTGGCGGTCAAGCTGATGGTGGACTAACCAAAGTAATAGAAAGACAAGTTGAGGTATCTTTAAAAAAAAAAAAAAAAAAAAAGAATTTATTCTTTATTATTTTTTTTGGTTTATTTTTTTTTTCCTGATTCCGATTAAATTTTTAAGGAAATTGAATTTCTTCAAGCAACTTCGACATCAGCATTAGAAGAAATTCAAAGATCACAGAAACAAGAGTATTGTAATTTTGTGTTAAGATTACATGAAGCACATCAACGATTGTTGTCAGAACAACAACAAACCATTAGATTAGATGGTAGAGAGATTGTATTAGAGGTTTTAAATGAAATGAAAAATAAATGTAACTTATCAAATGAATTATTAAGATTAGATAATCAATATACAAATGGTAGCAAATCTGCTAGTAGGAGTAGACATGGAAGTATTAGTAGTTTGGCAGAAGTTATGTCTCCATCTCCTTTAATATCTCCTCCTTCTTCTATGCCATCATCCAGCAATGTTGACGAAAAGTTAATTGTTAATGGCAATATCAATGTAGGTTTGATTTCATTTTGACCGAATTTCGAATCAAACCTTATTAAAACTTAAAATTTTGTTTGTAGGAAGATATTATTAAGATCAAAGAAATGGGCTTCACCGATGAACAATCTAAAGTAGCTCTCGAGATGGCCAACGGCAACATGGTACTTTTAAATGATCTCGTATTTTATTATATCTTTCTCATTTAATTTCTTTCGTCTTCTGATTTGATCCTTTGTTTCACGTAGCAAGAAGCAATTATGTTATTACTAGATAACAAGAAGAAAGTAGATGCGATAATAGCAAATGGAAGTGCGTTAAATTCAATTCCGATTCCACGGCGTCCTTCAATGGTTAGTCAATCACAACAATTATCACCCCCTCCGCATCGTCGTTCAAAGTCACATAGTAAACAATTGCAGTTGGCGATTCAGAAACAAGAAAAAAAAGGAACTTGGTCGCCAATTACATTCCTTCAACAACAGAAAAATAATATGATGACCTCCCAAAATAATTCATCTGTTAGAAAATTAGGTGGATGGATTAATAAGGCTATGGAAAATTTTGGATTTGAAGAAGAGAATGGAAATGGGAATCATATGCAATTAGAAGATCCTCGTTTAGTTGAATCGTTTACTATATCACTCGGTAATCAAGTTAAGGTTACTCATAATCTTAGATTATTGGTTTCGGATATGGATGATTTGCTTAAATCTTCTAATGATATTGCTCGTGATATGGCTTATAGAGCTCAAACTGCTGCTAGTTTATACTCTCAAGATTTAACTGCAATCATTTTATTATTAACCCCAAAAGATTGGCCATTGTATAAGTTGGGAAAAAGTGCTAACAAAGGATTTTTCGAGAGATGTAAGGAATCTACAGAGTTTCACTTTAATAATGTTGAGACTCAATTAGAAGCCATTGAAAATGATTATTCGCTCGATGGAACTTCTTTGCAAGAAGGTATGCTTGCTCATTTTCTTCTCACATTAAGAGAATTGCTATTAATATTTTATATCTTTCCGACAGGTGACTTCTTTATCACGCGACATTCCAATCTACCTTTGGTCCATGTCGTATTTCACTTGGTGATTGATTTTGAATGTAAGTATTTAAAATTTTTGATAGCGAATATATATATATATATATATTTTACTTCAACCGATTCGAACCTATCTTTTTTTTAAAAAATATATAAAATCTCTCCCCTCTGATATCATAACTTAGCAATCCAAAAATCCGAATTAACGCACCGTTCGCGTGTAATATCCGGATTACGCAATATATTGAGAACAGTAAACAGATTTGATATCTCAAAAATATCGCTACCGTTCTTACTATTACCATCACATGTTGATGTGTTTTCTGATCAAAATTTAGAAAAAGTACTTTATCGCAGGGGTGAATTGGTATTAAAATGTACCAAAGGTTTTATGATTGAAAATAGTAGATTACCAAAACATGTTACAGAGAAGGAGAATGATACCAAGACCGTTTCATTTCTGTTACCAAAGACCGCCAATGAACAACAATTTCATGATTTTAGACATTTGTTAACAAGTACTTTCGGGGCAAGTTAAAAGTTCAAATTGGAGGAGAATAAATAGATTAAAGAGAGTGTGTTATCAAGAGAAAAGAATGTAATATTAAAAAATAATTATTTGGCAAATCTTTTAAATTTAACTTATATTTTATTATTTATTTTTATCCTTAAATGTATATAAATTATTTTTTCAGATATGAATAATGACTATTAGATTGTGAAAGATAGGAGAATGGTATTAAATCATAATAAGATAGATAGAGAATATATATTTTTTTATCAAAATGAAGATTAGTAAATATTAATTTATGGGAGGAAATACGTGTAAGGGAAATCACTAAAGGAAAAAGTGTATTGCATATATTTGATCAATGGGGTAAGTTCGGTATTTTTGAAAACAAAAAGCATGGCTTGCATTATAAATTTATGTCGTTAATATGTATAAATATGTATCTAAATAAAGATTATATTATTCGGAATGTTTAAATTCACCTCGATATAGAAACTTGTTTTCTTAACAATATATTGCACATTATGGGAATCCGAAAATTTTATTGATTTTTTAATATAATCATTCAAATTTAGATAACTTAATCGAATTGAAATTATAATCATTTCGAGTTTTTACATTTTAACCTTTTTATCCTCATTATTATTATTATGAATCAAATATAGCATGATAAACTAGTTATCAAAGTTTTTTCCTTTAAAGATCACTAATGTTTGGTTTTTCCTCAATAGGTTTCATGGCAGGGAAAAGTAAGACTTCCTTAATATTTGAACTATCAGTCAAGAACATAGTAAGTCGATCTATACCCATTCCCCAGCCTCCACTAAAATATTCAAATTCAAAAATTAGAATCTCTAAAAAATTATTATTGTTTTTTTTTTTGAAGATATACTTACGTCGGAGGCAAACCATATTCCAGACTTGTACAGAATGTCTCATCAATAAGCTGAGCTTCATCATCACCTTGTTCTTTTTGACGCGCTTGTTCTTCAAATCTTTCACGCTGATCAAAAGGATCATTTAATTCTGTATAAGCATTACAGACTTCCTTGGTGGCTACAAATAATTCAAACCGTTCACATAATCCTTTAATGTCCCTATGTGCCTTAGCCAATGGTGACATCATTTGTGGATGCCCGATAATAAATGCCGGTGATACGCAATCAACTTCAATAAATTCGCCTACAAGCTACGATTAGGAAAGGAATCAATAGGATTAAAAAAATGAGTTTGAAAAAAAAAAAAATTGAAATTAAAAAAAAATGAAATTCATTATTCACTTTGTCTAGTAATCGTGTACAGGTTCTTGGAGGAGGACATTCTATTTGATTTTTCTCACAAAGTTCTCCAAGAAATTTGGCAGTCTCCTCTGTATGTAATTCAGATGCTGGTGGAAATTTGACACCTAATTTTTCTTCCAAAGCTTCAATCATGTTAATTCTCTTGAATGGTGGAGTAAAATCTATATTCATAGCTTCTCCTTCAGGTCCATGAGGATGATAAACAACCTTATAATCTCCTGTGATACTTTTAACCATACTTGACAGCATCTTTTCAGTAATTTCCATCAAATCATACATATCCGCGTATGCCATATAAAATTCGACCGTAGTAAATTCAGGGTTATGTGTAAGATCAATGGATTCATTACGGAATTGTCTACCGATTTCATATACACGATCCAATCCACCGACCACAAGCATCTTTAGGTATAATTCTGGTGCGACTCTCATAAATAGATCAAGTTTGAGATCATTATGATGAGTGATAAATGGTTTAGCAGTAGCTCCACCAGCGATCATATTCATCATTGGAGTTTCGACCTAAAATATAAATAAAATTAAATAACCGATCTTTTTTTCCTTTTGTTTTTTTAAAAAAAAAATTGATTTTGAATTATCACCTCAAGGAACTCAAGATCATCCAAAAATTTTCTAACATAGTTTACAATTTTAGCTCTAATAATAAACTTATCTCGAACATTATTATTCATAATCAAATCAAGATAACGTTGACGAAAACGTGTCTCCTGATCCTTAAGCCCATAATGCGCTTTAGGCAACATATGCAAACAAGGTGAAAGAAGAATAACATCTTTGGGAAAGATTGATAATTCACCACGTTTGGATTTGCCTGGACATCCACGGACTCCTACAATATCTCCACGTCGAAGTAAATCATGAACTTCAAAAAAGTCACGTTCAGAATCTCTATAATATCATTAAGAAAAAATGTATATAAATTCAATAAGATAAAATTGTTTCATATAATTAAAAGAACGAATTAATTACTGTGCTTGAGCCATGATTTGGATCTTGACGCCATCTCCATGTAAATCATAAAATCTTAGTTTGGCACTACTGGTCCTTTTGTTATGAATTCTACCGGCAATCTGAATAACCTCATCTAAATGTTGACCAGGTTCAAGTTTACCATATTTTTCAATGAATTCTGGAATGGAAAGCTCCACATGAAATTTATGTGGATAGGGATTAGGTTGACGTGATTCTCGAAGTTTAAGAACATGCTTGGATCTAATTTCAAAATATTGCTATGTAAATTCAAAAATCCTGTTAAATCTTTGTCAAAGTTAAATCGATTTGAAAACGTGAAATTAACAAATCAGATTACTATCTTTCATATAACCTACATTAGGGTTTAAATTTTCTTCAGATTCCTCGGAATTTTCGGTTTTTTCGGGTTTTTCTGCAGTTGAAGTAGCTGCAGCCTTAGAAGCCTGTATCGATCAATTAAATTACATCTCTTTTAGTACATCAAAAAACAATCAAAAATAAATCGATTAATCGAATCTATACCTTCTTTGCTTCTTTTTCCCGTTGCTTAATGCGTCTTTTCAATTCACTATAACAATTATAAATAAATTAATTCATTCATAATAGGAATCGAGTGAATCAATCTTTTTTTTTTTCTTTTTTACATACTTCTTGGACACTTTCTCCCCTGTCACTTCATCTAAAAGAAGATTCTCCTCTTTGGTGCTCATTGTGATAATTAATTTCCTTCATAGATTAATATAATTTTTAATCTTATCATCGATGTTAAAAGAAAGTGGGATATTGATACTTACCTTTAATTTTACGTTATAATTACAAAAACGCGCAGCAAAAAATTAATTTTTTTTTAAATATATATAAAAAAAAAAAATTAAATAGCAGATGTAACTAAATTTTTGATCAATTTATACTTGTCGATTGTGATACAGTATGTCTCAAATGGTATTTGATGAATTGAGTCACAATGAAACATTTTTTTTTTTTTTTAAAAAAAAAAAAAATAAACAAAAAGATCGATCGATAGTGAATTTCTATCTATGAACGGGGGGAGACTTTGAAGAAACTTTATTTAATTTATTTATCAATATATAATGCTTGCCGACATTTTTTTTGAGCAACGCCCTTGCCCATGTCAAGTTTAAATTTGAAAACATTATTGAAATTTATATGTGAAGAAAAAAAACCCTATATACTAATTATAACAATAATCAAATTGTTTATCACGGAATGATGGAAAAGGAAGAATTTAGGTTCATTATGAAAGATTCCGTTCCATAATTGTTTTTCTTGATTTATCTTTTAGTTATTTCTCGAGATATTGGTGACACACCAAAACGAGCTTAAAACTGGTTTTGTTATAGGCTTAGAATTTGTGTAATTAGACTGAACATCACAATCTATAATTTTCATTTTTCAACAATGAGATCCAATTTAGCAGAAAATGAAAATACAGCGGAAAATTTAAAGTTTGCATTAGATAATCCTTTGTTTAGTGATATAAAGCTAAAAGGAAACGACGGAGAAGAAATAAATGCTCATCGAATAATATTAGTGGCACGTTCAGAGGTGTTTAGGCTCATGTTATTGAATGAAATGAAAGAATCCACGCAAAATGTGATAGAATTTCCAGAGTTTTCCTCGAAAACTTTACACGTTATTCTTGAATATTTATATACCGGGAAAGTGACCGAGAAGACGTTGAAGATAGAAATCATTGCTAAAGCTTTTCATAGTGCTGATTATTTTTTACTTGATCAACTAAAACTTCAAATTACTGAGTTTGTTCTACATGATATAAAGAACAAGGAAAATAAGATAAATATTTCAGCCAGGATCCTATCTCAACTTTTGGAATGTATGGATAATGTTAATAATGATTTAGTTGATACACTTTACAATATCATTAATTCTGCTCCATTAAAATCTATTGAATATTGTAATTTAAACGATAAAGCGTTGAATTGTGTTTTATCAAAGAACAAAAAGGAAGAGAATAATCTTGAATATGAATTATTATATTACATCATATTATGGGCTGCGAATAAAATCTCGGAAGAAGCTTTATTATTTTATAAGTCATATTTACCTTCTCCAGAAATTATTGAAATATTTATCACTACACACGTGAAAGGGTGGAACGGTAGTTTCCTATCTAACCCGGAAGAATCTCATGCTAAATACCGGTCAACAATGTTATCAATGACTTCATCTTTACTTAAATATGTGGATTTAGGACAGATTCATCCATCGGTTATTTCCGAAATAATTGAACCTCTTGACGGTATAATTGATTCAGATATGTTACTAGATACATATCGGAAAAAAGCTTTATTAGCTGAAACGTATCTTAATATATTGAAGAATGTTGCTTCATTTCAATGGGATGGTCGCGCGCGTGGTAATAAAATGCGATTTGATAAAAGTCCTTTTATTGCTTTTACGTATTCCTCATCACATGAATGGATTAGAACATCATTACCAATTATCGAAGGTTTATTGGAATGGAATATTGTGGTTGAGGAAATTTGTAGTTATTTTTGGGTTGGAATTTGTACAGAAAATGGATTTGACGTGGATTACAACTCATGGCTTGGAAAGCAAGCATACGGATGGGTTCTGGGTTCGAATGGAATAATCTGTCATGATACGCAGCAAGAGAATGGACCTTATACAGATAAATATGGAGAGGAATTTGGTAAAGGTTCTAAAATCACTGTGCATTTAGATATGATTGAAAGAACTTGCTCTTTTTCAATAAATGGAAAAAGATATCCTGTAGCCTTTAGGAATTTACCTGATGTAGTTTATCCTGCAGTATCTTTAAACGCACCTGGAAGGGCGAAGATTCAATGTGCTTGAGAAATGCGCTCGTTTTTCAAATAAAAAAAAAAAAAATTTTTTTTTATTTTCAAATTAGGTAAACATTTTTTTTTATCTGATACGTGATTATAAATTTTAGCCTTTCTCAATTTATTTTGGATTGAAATTTGTCTTTTACATCTTCATTTTGAATGTAATTTCTCCTAAAAGCTTATATTCAACGGTTTTAATTCATATCTACATTTATTGTCCGGAGCGAAGCGTAGGACATTATAATATGTAAATAAAAGATGCATACAAATTGTTTAACATGAGAAATTTTTGATACTTTTTATTATAGATGTGTGACACCCTGCATTTGTGCGGGAGCGTAAACAAATAAAACCTTAAAATCTATATAAAGAACATTTATAAATCGCGCTTTCAACAATAAAATTTGGTTTAATTAAAATTGTATTTTGTATTTGTATGTTACTATAACGAACCAAAAACGAAAATTTTTTGTGATATTATAGAATCTCCCTCCCAATAATGAAATCTAATTTCGACAGAAAATATTACAAAAAATTATTAAAATTTGCATTAGACAATCTTTTATTTGGTGATTTAAGGATAAAAGGAAACGACTTATATGCTCAGCAAGTGATATTAGTCGCAAGTTCAGAATTGTTAAGGCGTATGTTATTGAATTAAATGAGAGAATCCACACAAATGTGATGGAATTTTGCTTACCAGAAATTATTGAAAAATTTATCACTACATACGCGAAAGAGTGGGACGTTAATTTCTTACTTAATTAAATGGATTTAGAACAATTTCATTAGTTGAATATACTGTAGAAACAAGATTTTTATTAGTGAAAAGTAATCATGAGAGTCATGAATGGGTTATTGTGGTTGAAAAAAATTTATTTGGTTTGGAATTTGTACTTTGGAAACCATTCATAAATCTTATGGGATTTGGATAAGGTTTTATCGCGCACAAAATTTACGCGTCAACAACGTCTCAATTATGCAATCCAATTCAACGATAGATATTACAACTGATTCTTTTTTGGACAATTTAAAATTTGCATTAGAAAACATCTTATATAGTGATGTAAAAATAAAAAGGAAACAATGGAAATGCTCATCGTGTAATGTTGACACGTTCAGGTTATTTAAATTGAATGAAGAATCCACGCCGAATGTGATAGAAACTTTACACGTTATTCTTGAATATTTATTTATATACCGGGAAAGTAACAGAGACGACGTTGAAGGTTGAAATCATTGCGCATTATTTAACAAGCCATGAGGATAGAATCAATATTTCTATCTCAACTATGGATACTTCTAATAATGAGTTAGCTGATTCATTATAATATTATTAATTCTGCTCCAATTAGCGTTGATCCAAATTGGAATATGAATTATTTCATTACATTAATCTCGGAAGACGCATTATCACTTTATCAGTCATATTTGCCTTCTTCAGAAATAATTGCAAGGTTACATGCAAAAGTGGAAGGTAATATCCTGTACAACACGGAAGAATCTCATGCAAAATATCGATCAAGACTTTATCTTTACTTAAATATATGAATTTCATTCAAATCCATCCATTAGTAATTTCCAATATAATTGTATTTCTTAACGGTATAGTTGACTTTAAAACATATCGGAAACAAGCCTTATTAGTTGAAAAGTATTCTGGTCGAGGGCTACTCGTGGTAGAAAATTCGCGTCCTGATAACAGCAACACCAATGAGTGGTCAAAACTTATTTGAATGGAATATAATTGTTGAGGTAATTTGTGATTGTTTTTGGGTTGGAATTTGTACAGAAAATGGCCTTTTATGTAGATTACGCTTTTCGCAGTGACTCTAATTCTCGCCTGCGGTTACATATAATTTTTTTTGGTAGTTTTTTTTTAGTATCACGTGAATTATCAAGTAATGCAATAAATTCAATAAATTCATTATTAAGTGGATCAAAGGAAATCAATCGAAAAATTAGGGGCACGTGTTTAATGAAAATCACACAAGATAACAACTAAAGCTTTAAATTAATATGTCAGCCAAGTTTTTTGGAATGTATTGATACTAAATTTGTTGTTTCACATTGATTCTACTGCATTAAAATTTATTGGATTGTAATTTAAACGGAGAATTTAATTTTATATCAAAATAAAATTATCATATTGAACAAAAATTATTAAAAGTCTTTAATGCAAGAGTGGAATGTTTTTTATCCATTCAGCAGAGAATCGGTCAACAATTTATCAAATGACTATTGTAATTTCCAAAATCTGGAAATCATGTCGTTAAAAAAAATACATAACCGTATTATTTTTTTTTTCGTGATTCGTAAATAAAATCCGAATTATAATCATTATACCAAATATAAGATGATCGATAAATAGTGTTAACCAAAATTGGATAATTATTTATAATTAATGAATTTTGTATTAGTTTGTGATCCGGCTTCCTTAGCGCAGTAGGCAGCGCGTCAGTCTCATAATCTGAAGGTCGTGAGTTCGAACCTCACAGGGAGCAGATCATTCTTTTTTCGTTATTTTTCCAAATTTTTTTTTTTTCAAGTTCCCGGCGATATCGGTGAAAAAAAACCGTTTTCAACATTTTTAACTGCAGTTGGAGATTTGAATTGATGTATATATTTATTCAATCTCTGTCTGTAACAATTTGGCGTATGTTAATTTTTATTAATATATGTTTGAAGTTCAAAGAGGGATCGAGGTGTGGCGTAAAATTTTAAAACCTAACAATTAAACAATGTTATTTATTGTTTATCAATGGATGTATATCGAAGGGGGCTCCCTAAAAAAAAAAAAAAAAAAAAAAAAGAAGGAAATATTGTAATTCTCGTACAAAAGAGAAATTTTATTCATTATATTTAACTGTGCCACATTTTTTGTGTTTAACTTGTTTCGGAATGATTGACGTAAAATGAATCGTAAAAAGGAAATCATATCAAACCTCGTCATACAAGTAATTAAAGAAATTTCCAAAAAAGACGTTTAGTTTATTTTAAACCGTTAAAACAATTTTATGAGCTTATTTTTTTGGTTTTTCAAACACTTTAAAGTTTATAACATGATGTACAATCTGCATTTAAAAAATGTATTAAATGTGTTGAAGATCATATCGGGCTCGGAAAAAAGTTCGGAAATTGTATTGTCAACTTCCTATTATGAAGATTTCAAAATTGTCAAAATGTCAAAAAAGAAAAAATTTCCCCAAGTTTTGAAGATTTGTTTGTTAATATTAAAATGTTTCAGAAACTTTAAATTTATTGTTTCCAAGAAAAAAATTAAAATATCCTGAAACAAGCATGTGTCGATCTTTTTCCGATTATGTAAAAGTGACACGCGATCATCCTGACCCTAATTCCCTAATATTGTGTTGTCAAATCTATTTGCGCAGCAATTACCGAGAACAATACATATGCCGAATTTTCTTCAAAAAAAAAGAATAAAAAGAAGTGACTCCTCAATTTGGATTTTTGCTCTGCACTTACTTTTTTTTTCAAAGTCTGCTCTTATCAAATAAGTGTTAAAAAACCAATACTAAAGATCGATATTAAATTTGAATCCTAAAAAGAGGTTTTCGTTTAAAATACAAAGTCCCCCCATTCGTTCATCTCTCATCAATTCACGTCAATTGTAAAATCTTCTTTACAATTTAAGCAACCTTCTTTTCAAAAAATGTCAACCATCTCATCTCGATTTCAAAAAATTCAATTCA
>CAJVPQ010000887.1:0-22347 GCA_910591825.1 Funneliformis caledonium
AAATGGAGTTTTTGGAAGAATTGGAGCAAAAAAACCTTTTGTAAATGCAGCTAATAAAATAAAAAGATTAACATAGGTTAAAAATAGAAAAGATTGGAAAAATGAATGGAAAAATATTATTTGGAGTGATGAATCTCAGTTTGAAGTATTTAAAGGAGATGGAAAAAGATATGTTTAGAGAAATGCTCAAGAAAAATATGATCCAAAATGTCTTATTTTCTACATTTAAATCAGGTCAACAGAGTGTTATGATTTGGAGTTGTTTTACAAAGAATAAATTAGGTCTATTAGTCAGATTAGAAGGCAGAATAATAGCAAATATATATATAGATGTATTAAATAACTATTTATTACCATTTATAAATAGTTTAGAAAATAAAAATAATTATATTTTTCAAGAAGATAATATTCCAATTTACAAAGCAAATGCAGTAAAAAAATGGGAAGTAGAAAATAAGATTATAAGCTTAACATAGCCTGCACAGAGTCCAGATTTAAATCCCATAGAAAATTTATAGGATAAATTGGATAGAAAAGTCAGAAAACATAAACTACTACTAAAAAATCAAGATGATTTATAGCAGATTTTGCAGAATGAATAGTTAAAACTTGATGAAAGTATTTATAAAAATTTTGTTGATAGTATGCCACGTTGTATTGCTGCTGTTATTGAAAATAAAAGCAATTCTACAAAATATTAACAATAAAATTATAAAATATATATTTATATGATTAATATAAAAAAAATTTCATTCAAATTGATGTGATAGTTCGTAAGTTATCTCAATTTAAAAATTTGATATAATTTTTCAAAAAATGATCGATATCGCAAATGCCTGGTGACTTTTGATACCTACTGTACTTCTATTTTATCATATATATGGCAAACTAGTTTACTTTCTTCAGCACTTTTGGGGCAATTATAACTAGGAGTGTTATCATCTTTTTAAGTGAAATGATTGTTTTATTTATCCCTTTCAATATTTTTATGGTAATTATGACATTAGGAACATTTATGTTTTCTACTGTCTTCATAAGCAGTTACATCTTAATCTAACATGATTTTGCACTGTGAATAATATATAGTAATCTGATCTCATCTTCCGCTACCTTTTTGATTAAAAGTTCTTACTCTGAAAGGCCAATCATAATTTTCTTGATTTTTAACCTTTCTTAAGGTTTCTTTAAAAATCTTTTTTTTATTTCTTTCTTAATCAGCAGTTTTTTCATCTAATTCTTTTTGAATTAAGTTTTGAGAACAATCTCAACAATAAAATTCAATATGTTCTTTTTCTTCTTCATCTCATCAATTAACAGTTAAACCTTCTTTTGTATTGTGGCAATTAAAACATTCTTTTTTGGTCATGATTTTTTTATTTAAACTAACTTTCTATAAGAAGTTTTACCAAAAAAAAAAAAAAAAAAAGAGCAAAATAACTATTAAAAATGAAAAAAACCCTTTTTTAAATCATGGTGAGAGTAGAACATTAATTACTGTTTAGAAATATTATTAATTAAGTTGAATAGATAGGAAGTTTGTTTATATTAAATTTTTTTTTTCAGATATTTTTGTCTTTTATTTTGTAATGATACATCATTATCCTGCTTTCTTTTTTTAATATTTATTATTTTTCGTTCTTCTTGATAAATTTTATAAGTAATTTTTTCTTGATCTAGATATTCCTGGAGTGTTTGAGTGTTATTTATTTTAAAAACATAGGGAGCAATTTTTTTTCCTTGTTCTTTTTTTAGAATGCTTCTAATAGTACTGTAATTCTTGGGTTCCATAGTGGATTTAATGTAAATTAATTTCATATATATTATTTTTATATAGAGGTAGTCCTATATTAATCCTATTATGGTTTATATTCATCACATTCTGGTATGATAAAGTGAACATTAAAATTAACAAATCCATAAGTTATAAATGAGTACCATTATTAAAAGAATTTGATTTTATATATAAATATATTTAATAAAGTTATGTTATGGTTAATATTTAGAAATAAATAAATAACATTTAGGTCATATATCTTAGCAACTTGAGTATATGGGATCGTTGCTAATAAACTTATATTTAGGATTATATGATTTACTATATCTCATGACTGGAATCATTTCCATAATTGAGTGTCATTCACGCCTTTCAAGAAGCTGAAATCTCTAGGAATCAAATTATTCTTGCTTATCAATATTATATCGGACCCTAGCATTTTATCATGTTTATATAATAATTATATTTTAGTCATTCTCTCTATTTGTGAATTTGTGAAATTTCATAATAACAATTGTCAGCATAATAAACAATATGATTTAGATTAAAAACATAATTAATTAATATTTACATCTGTCTCATTTAAGAAATATCTTTGTCCTCTTCATTATATTATTTTTTAACAAAGCATTGTTTTCAATATGCAGAGTAAATTAACGAACTTTCCAAATCTTTATTAATTTCTATTAAGGATTTTTTTTTAATCTTTTTTGTTGCCCTTTTTAATTGAAAAATCTGTTCCCAAACCGAGGACATATATTGTCTTGTACATATATGTTTCTTACACCAAACGGACTTAACGTTAAGAATTACTTTTTTAGACCTTTATTATAATCCAAGTGAAGGTTAATACAAAAAGATTGATAAAACGTAATTCGGATTTAAGCGATTGAGTAATTAATAAAAATAGATTGAAAGTGTAATAAATAACATACGCAGTTCGAAACATTTTTTTTTTTTATATTTATGGTATATTAAATTCTTTAATTCACACTTAATTTAGTTTATAATACCTTTGGAAAAGAATGTCATAATTAATTTAGGATTGGAAAAATTTCTTCATTGTATGTTGTAAAACAGATTGTTTTTGTAGATAAATTCCAGACCAAAATCTAATGTTTTATACCTAACCTAATCCTAAAAGTATCCTTATAAAATAAATTTCAAGGACGCAAAAAAAAAAATATAAAAAGAATATTAAATCTAATTGCATAAACCGAAGAACATACGGGTTACAAAAAAGTTCATTATAGAAAAATTAAACAAAAAAAAAAATATTTTAACCAAAATTGGGTTTTATACAACGTATCGGATCGATCGTTAATTAGACAGGTCAATTTCAAAAAAAAAAAAAAAACAATAGATTTTTTAAAAAAATTGTTTTATAAAATAAGAACAAATTAGAACATTATTGACAAATAATTAGAAGGATAATATGTAATATATTATTAATTCATGTTTAACAATGATTAAGTAAAGACAATCTAAAACGAAAAAAAAAAAAAAAAGGATCCAAGATTTATTATTTTCAAACGCAAGGGTGATATTTCAATTACACTTCCAAGACCAATCAATAAATTCGGTTAACTTTTATTTAATTATCAAATTTTTTTTTTTTTTTAGATTTCTTGGATAATGATTTTGTTTATATTTTGATGAAACAAGAAACAAGAAACGAACCTGTAATATAAATTTACGTCGAGTAAATAATTATAAATTTATCGACTGATGTTTTACCGCAAATAAAAATTAAAAATAAATATTTATAAAACCTTTTTAAGTAGAATTAAAGGAATGTTCGAATTGTTTGAAAGAATCAAATTTTTTTTTGAATCATTCAACAAAATAGACGGCTTATTAAAGGAAGGTTACTATTTTTTAATAATCGGGATCAACTTTTTTTATCTTTATCAATTAAAAGTTTCGCCGAAACTTTTTTTTTTTTTTAAAAAAAAAAAGGTACATGGATAAAATGTTCCAAAATGGTTCATTTCAAATGTTGTGATTTCATTCAGTATATCTCGGTTTTTATGAATCCAAAAATTAATTTATTGATTATCAAAGAAGCCGAAATCGGGTTCCAAAAAAAAACCTCAAACGTTTTCATGCAAACAAAAAAAAAAAAAAAAAATTTCTTTTTATTTTTAAATTCTCAAGTAAATATATTCGGCTTTCTTCTTGCGCTTCTCATACTTCTTAAATTCTCATCTTACCTTTTCCCCAAATAATTCAACAAAGAATACATGAAACAACATTCATATTACAAAATGAAGAAGTTTTATTAAATAATCACACAAATATAATTTACATAAGAAAACATTGTTTAAATGTTGAATCTTAAATCTCATCAATGAATTACGAATGAAATATTTTCTTAAAAAAGTTTTTTAGAAATAAAGGACCAATCATATAAAAGTTAAGAAAAAAGGAAATTAAACAAAAAAACAAAAAACAAAAAAGTGAAGTGAAAACAAAAATAAAGATTAAATGAATGAAAAATATTTTAAAGTATATATTATATTAGTTGTTTGAACTCAAAAAAAAAAGAATGTAAAATTTTGATAAAAAAAAATAATTACAATAAACAAATATATAAATTTATATATATATTTTTTTTTTAAAAAAAAAAATGTACATTAAAACCAAAATACGAAAATTTAGTGAATAAAAAAAAATACTTAAGAATTCAAACAAAAAGAATTTTGTCGGAAAATAATCTAGTACAAAGAAAGGGAATTGTATAAATGGAAGAAAAACGCAAAAAAAGGTTGAATAATTATAATAATTATGTACATTTACGCACAAAAAGAGTAAGTATTAACAAGTTTCAGGGTATACTAAACGAAATAAAAATAAATTTATAGATAAGCGATAGCTAATGAAAAGGATTCATTGTGCCTTAATCTATACAAAAAGAAATTACAATAATGAAAAAAAGAAGTCCTATTTTACAAAATAAACATAAAGCGATGTAAGAAATTTGTTCGTGATTATAAAATTAATTATTTCACAGAGGAGAAAAATAAATAAAAAATAAAAATGTTTTTGTGCGTTTATGATAAAAAATTGTTTACACTAAAAATATAATTATATAAATATCGATTCTTTTAAAAGTAATCGAAATTCACAGGACCGGCATCCTCAAGACATATAAGAATTTCGGTATGCTCAATCCCAGTAATTACTTCTCGGACAAAATCACCAGGCATATACTCAAGTACCCCATCCGCAGCTCTAATCACAAACTGTTTACCAACCGGAGGAGGTACTTTAATTGCGAACGAGATAAGCGAAGTAAACGTTGTAGTATCTGAAACTGCGATCTTTTGTTTGTATATCCTAGCCTTGGAACGAACTGTAACGGATTTTAATGTTTGAGAATCTAAACGAATAGCAATAAATATTAATAATTGAAATGCAACTTTTATAATGCACTAATCAAATTCATGATTTTATGACGTAATCAAAGCTTTTATGTTCTTTATACATACCAAGAGAGCTTTGAATTGGATGTGGAGAGGATGGGCGACTTGGAAGTATTGGTTCGGGACTAGCATGGAAACGTCTTTGGGAAGTGTTAACTATAATTAAACAAAATACGTAATGAAACCGATTATGTGAATAAAAGGCATTCCTTTCTAATACAAAATGGGAAAGTGGTGTGGTTTTTTGGTATGTATGAGGTTTTTTGTATGGGGGAAATAGGAAAATGGCTCCATTTCTTCTCTTTGACAATCTATTCAATACTTTATTGTTTGTTAAAAAATAAAAATGAAATAAATACCTATTGAAAATTTTCGATATACGATTAGTTGAACATCATTTCCAAATTCGTTAAACTTTGACCAAAATTGAACAAAAGAAGGTTCACCACTTAAACTAAAGTGATGAGCATCTTCGCGAGATTCCACTCTATAATGGAGCTTTAAATCGACATCACCCCACGATTTAGGAAAGTTCGCAGAAGACACATTAGCATACAGTTGACGAAGATTCTGCGTCGGATCAGGAGAGTTTAGGTTGTCCAGAAAAATTTTAGCGCGTTGATCCAGTACAACGAAAGGAATGGTCGAAGCATCAAAGCAGACCACATGTATCACCTTCTTTGAATTCTTTTCTTGTTCTAATATTAGACGAATATCGGTCGATTGGGAGGTTTGTACGTCGTCGCAAAAAAAAAAAAAAAAAAAAAAATATAGAATTATAAATTTTTATTACCTTCAATAGACAAAACTTCATCGAGAAGGTCATCGTTCATAGTATCATCTTCATCGATTGTAAATAAGTTTTCCAATCTAACATCAGCATCAGGTGATGAATTAAAATTAGATTCTAAAGAATTCGAAAAGGGATTTGATTGTTGTGAAATTGCAGAATTTATTAAAGTAGGTTGTTGAGGTTGGCTTGAAGAGACGATCAAGACATTTCCGGTCTTTAAGGAAATCTCGTCTTCGTAATTTCTTAATTCGTCCAAAGCTTTTTTGATGATTGGACCAAATACGTGTCCGTCCCAACCAAAGCCAAGGGCAATGTTATACGCTTGAATATGCTGTAAATATTGTTCAAGAGAACCGGCTTTTATGAGGGCCTTTCTTTTCGAATCAATATATTCCTGTAAAGTTTCCTTTGTTATAGGAAAGTAATTTATTGATTCACCAGGATGTAAACTTTTTATCACATTTATAAAATTCGTCACGCCTACTCTCGAAGCTCTAGTGTTTATGCTTGGACTTCTTTTACCACGTCTATTACGGTCTTTATCAGCTAATAACAATGAATTTGACTTATCACTCTTTGTTGACGAATGATCTTCTTCGCCTGAAGAATGAGCATTTGGCTGGTGCTGTGAAGAAGGTGAAGTTTGATGCTCTCTAATTGGTGGCATATTTTCCAACGAAAAGTGAAAGGAAGAGAGACGAAATTTTTGTTATTTTACTTTATTTTTTTTTTAATGAGTGTAATGATAATAATCAACCTTTAGAGATTATAGGGGTCGCGCATGAGCTGAAATTGCCAAGAATAACAATGGCGCTGGTTTTTATGCAATTTTTTCAATAACTAAAATATGGTGTTATTGTAAAAATTTTTTAAATTTATCAACCCATCTTTGAATCCCTAATATGGCACGTAATCTATTCTTTTCAACTTTTTTAGTTGCATACATATTTTTACTGAATAGATAAAAGATTAGTTATCACAACAAGCTCGGCACTTTTATCACAGGAAAAACCAAACCCTCTTTTCATATATTTTGTATTACTTATATTAATAAGTAAATAATCAGGGTAATAAACCCCAGTTTTAGAGATCTAAAATATACATTAGGAAAGGTGGCTGCCCCGCTTAAAATACTCGGTTGTTTTAACGGCTGGGGATTAATATCTTATCTACTAATCAGGGCATCAACCATTACAAGTATAAATTAAGAAGATCATATTGTTGTTCTTTCATTATATGAAAGTATAATGAATTCATTAACAGTTAACCAGTAAAATCCTGTTCGAGTGACCTTTCAAATGGGTTATTTCGAGGACAATAATTACGAATAATAGGATCGTACGCATTGTATGTATTAAATCCAATTGTTTCTTAGGTAAAGAAATGAATTATGAATTTTCCCATTGTTATAAAGTAATGTCATTTAAATTACCCTAGTAAAAATAGTAAAATGAATTAATCGGAAATTTTCACAATCAATCCAATTATTTTTTTTTTGTGAAATTTTTCGGAATAAATGCTTCGAAATACCCTCACCTTCTTAATCGGAATTCATAAAATTATTCAAGATAAAAATAGATGATTAATCATTCACCGACCAAAAAACTTTGTTAACCAGATAAAGTGTACAATATGAAATTATTTGGGGTTCAAATGGGCATATAGAATGGTCATCGGTTGGTGTTGATATTAACACCTGCGTCGGTATCACTTCTGAATAATACGTATATTACGTAATATTCGCGTATATTTCTATCCATTTAAGTTTATGACCCATTTTCATTTTGTAATCAAATTTCTCGCGCATATTTTATTATTGTAACCTACCGATTGAAAAAAAAATCATTTATATATATTTATTCATCATGTAATGTCAAAATCAAAATTCGGCATTTAGCGAACAACTCTTAACCAAACTTAGCGTAATCACTATTTAATTTAGTTAATGGTCGTTTTTTTTTTTTTAAATTTTTTATTTTGAATTTTTTTTTTTTTAAAAAAAAAAAAATCTCTTAATTTAAACTAATCAAATAAACTTAAAATATATAAATGTAAAAAATGTATAAATATATATGTAACTTATAAATAATTTGTTTCAAAAATTTTCCATAAAATATTAATTTACTACACTGGGGTTTGGTGATCAGTTGTACATTTAATTACCTTAACTTAGAACTCTTTTATATAATTCCTATTTAAGCGATTACCTAAAAATTATCGATTTTTTTTTTTTTGTTCTACTTTCTAAATTCTCTTTTCTTTTTTTTTTTTTTTTTTTTAAATAAAAGAAAAAAAAAAGATTTCTCATCAACCTTCAAATACTAAATGAAATGGATCGAAAATTCCAACGACGCTTCTTTGCGGTAGAACACTTATTGCATTTCTAGGCACTTTGTGATATCGAAAAGGAAATTCTAACTTAAAGTTTCGGCTGATATTTAATCAATCAAATTGTCGTTTAAAGGATCACCTTACCTAAATTAAAAAAAAAATAAATTATAATGTACCGACGGACATTACTTACATATACATTAATATAATAAATCATTTATGTATTTATTTTATTTTATTTTTATTTTTTTTGCTTTTATAAAAAAAAGGGCCAGCGCTCATTTTTTTTTTTCCTTTCAAGCTTTTGTCACCTTTATGAGTTACCCGATCCCAACGGGGAGTAAACATTAAAGCCAATCTTTTTTTCATATTATTCAAAAGTGGTAGACAGCAAGTTTCCTCAATCATTTGAGAATTTCTTTTTCTGATTTAATTAAAAACAAACCTTAACTTTGATGGATATAAACTTGAATTTTAGTCGTCATAATCAAAGAGTACGCGTTATTATCGGACTTATAAATCCGAATCGATCAACTGATCCTTAAATAATCACGGACAGATTAATTTTAAGCATATTTAACGGAGTACACTTGCCGAATTATTATAGCTTTCCCGTTATTATATGCCGTATGGTTAGCTTTGTATACGCGTTTAAAATTAACTACGCGTTTTGACTATTACTTAATCGGAAGGTAATTATGTAAATAGATAAACCTTGATAATATCCAGACACATACAATTCCGATCGAAATACATTAGTATAGACGGCAATAACAGGACCGATTTATCACATCTTTGCATTGATCATAAGATGTTTTAATTTAAAAATTCTGTATTGGGACATGCGGTGCCATTTTTTAAATAACCAAATTGAAACCATCAATATATAAATCAGGCTAATTAGATTTCCAGCAAATCATAATAAAGGCTTGTCGGGACTTAGCGCGATTAATTAATTAATCATGACCAATCAAACTTATTTTCTATTTATTTACTTAGTTTAACTTAAATATATATTTTTTATTTGTAGTATGATATCCTAAACTAATAAACATAGGAAAGAGAATAAACATCCTTGGATTAGATATTATGTAATAAAATACATTCGGGGAATGCAATCAAATTAAGCATCGTTGTTACTATTTATTAAACGTACATTATTGTTGACTCGATGTTTGCAAATTATTTTATTTTCAAAAAAAGATACATGCAATATTGGTAATCACGAACCAAACAATGTAATCGAGAAGGTAGCGATAATAATTGTGTCTTTAACGAACAATGTCTAATATAAAGGTACGTTCCAAATTTTTGTTACACCATCACAAACACTTATTCTTTTTTTTTTTTTTTTTTTTTTTTACGCGTTTACTACAAGATTACGGTTGAATCTTTTTTTATTTTCAAAAGATAACGACGTCATTTCCTCTTTTTGTTAGACATGTATACGTTATGCACCTTTCATCACAGTTTTGGCAATCGAAGTCTTTACTTTCTTTTTTTTTCACTCACGCACAATCCAAACTCTTTTAGTTCTTGCAAGAAAAAAAATTTGGGGTACCTGACGGCTAATGGTTTTTTCAATACATGATGTTACCAAATTTGTCCTCCTTTTTATTTTTTTTTTCCCATGCTGTTTTCTTTGGATGTCACCATCTTCATATTGTATGTTGGATATCCATTGTGGAGTTACCGAAGTGTTACCGAGCGGGTTTTTTTTTGTTGGATAATTTTCAATTTATCCAAATTACTTGATTTAAGGGAAGAAACACTCCTCACGGAAGAAGTGTAATGCAATTCAATGACAATATGACTATAATCATTATCGCACCTATTGTAATGAAAAAAAAAAATCATAATAAAGATACAAAATAAACATTGGCACGAGTATAATGTAATGACTGACATATGATATCTTCTCTGGATGTGAAATCAAGATCATTTTTTTTTTTTTCAATCAGTCGTGCAAAAAATATTACCAAACGATTGTGTTTCATTTATTGTTTGACGATACATTTTTTTTTTTTGATCTGAATCTAACATCATTATTGTATGCGCGTATGATATTGTTGTATACCTATCGAGAACATTATCGATTAATCCTGAATGATAATATGAAAAAATAATATAATGCTTTGTTACGCAATTTAGGGCACGGCATAATGATCTTCATGATTTAAGCTTTTGTTTGACAAGTTTACATAATTTCATTGGGATGCCCGTCGTATATCCGGTACCTCATTTCTAATAAAGATGGTAATATCAATAAAGAGCTTTTTTTGATATTAAATGACATTTTGATTTGGTTACATGAAATTCTAATTATGGAGAGAATTTAAAGTTTATTTCCTTCTTCTCATTTTCATTTGGATCTTTTTCACAGAAATTTAAAGTTATTGTACAGGCAGGAAAGAGTGTTCATCTCAAATCTACATCTCTTTTTTTTTCTTTTATTTTTCTGGCAAGATGATGATGTCGATTATTAGTTCCCATAGGTAAATTGCCGACTCACGTTTTGAATAACACATAAACAAAAAAAATCTGTTTATAATTGAAGTATTCGTACTAAATGGAATTGACCGATAAATCTCCGGGTCAAAGAATACTCGGGGTACTTCATTAAGTCATTAATGTAACGAAAATAAAAAACAAACAAAAAGGGTTTTTGGCGTAGCTTTTTTTTTTTTTGCCCCCCTTTCAATTTATACCATAATAGAAAATCAATTTTCCCACCCCCTTAAAAAATTACATAATGTTGAAAGTATTTAGTTAAGACTAGATTTTAGTGATTTCTTCCTGATATCACACGAACACCTTTTTGATTTATTACATAATAAAAAAAAGGTCAAACAAGTTTTTAATGATTTAAGATTAAATTAAAAAAAAAATTAAAAAACATTGAAATATATATAAAAAAAATAAATATGCATCTTTAAATTTATTACATCTTTAATATGCATAAATTTGTTTATTATAATAAGACATATTGCAGGTCCCCTATGTGACCCCCGAAATTTTTTTAATATCTACATTTATAGATTCCAATAATCTAACGGGATTAATTCCTTTTAGAAAGAAAAGAAGAGGCCCCTCCCATTTACATGTTCCTAATTTTTTTTCTTTATATTTATTATTATTATTATTATTAATATTTTTAAGAGAGAGGAGAATTTATATTATTTAAAGCAAAAAATAAACAGCTATATTTTATTTACCCATTAAAGATCAGGGGTTGTAGATGTTATACGAATAAATTAAAAAATAATATTTTATTATGTAAAAAAAAATTTTTTCTTTGTAATAAATAATAAAATAGAGGTACTAAATAAAATTAGAATTAAAAAAAATAAAGATGATGTTAAATTATAAATTTACTTTTATGGTAAAACCACAGGAAAGTAAAGTAGTAGTTATGAGCCTACGTTTTGCAAAGTTGCATGAATCGTTCAAAAACGTGTCTTTGATAGTTCCCAAATGCGAAAGGCTGTAAAAGATCATAAGTGTATTGATAAACTCAACATACATAATAAACAACAAAGGACGGAAGGCGAAATAATTGGTGTTTCAGGTTGATACATTCTTGGGAATAAATGTGAGACAAAGAGCGCGTTTGGCATAAAATATTCCGAGATACAAAACAAACTAAGACTATATAATTAACCTAAAACACGATAAACTTATTTGTCATGTAATTTTAAACAACTAAATATGGACTAAAGAACTTCGCAAGCTATCACACTAAAAAAAAAAAAAATTTTCTACTTTAAATGTGATAACTTTTTTTTTTTTTCGATTTTTAGTGTATTTGTTTGAATTTATTACCAAACAAATTGTTTGAAACTTTAAATTAATATAAACTTTTTACACTGTTTGATCATAATGATCTAGGTTGTGATCTTAAATAAATATATGTGTGTAATGTTGAATAAATGCCGATGGGTTCAACATTGCCAATTACATGTGCAAGGATTCCAGGAGGCGCAAATAAAAAAACCTATTACACCGGTTCCAAACAAGATTTTTTTTTTTTTAAATTAAGAAACTGAGTTTGTATCCCCTCATTTCGGATTATTTATTTCCCAAATTTAACCATTTCTATTTACAGTAAATAATTATATTACGCGATGTTTAAAGTAAAAAAAAAAACCCCTTCCCAAAACGTGTTAACTCATCTCCGTCCCTCATTGTTGATGGAATGTTCGAGAAGGTCACAACATTCTCATGTCATGGTTGGGACGGGTTTATTTGTTCCCTATTGCGTATTGTGACCGATAATAAAATCCGCAGCATCCTTCTTTTCGCGTTCGCTCGTAATCTGAGATGTTACGTCATACGAGTTATTTTAACTAATTTATTTCCTAGGCGTGCCTATCCGAATCTTATCTCCCTCTCTTGGATTATTTCCCTGCACCTGCTCGTTGGAGGTTCATCCTGACCCTCGGACCTCTCTTGGAAAAAATCTCTCCCTTTCGTTTTCGATGAGATTCCCTTTACCTTGCAAAATATTTGAAGAAAATATTAATATTTCTTAGATGCACATGCTGCGGTCACCATTTAACTATTTTTTAAAGGGGCAATTCTTAATTTACAAACTAACTTTTTTATTCAAGGGATTCAAAAAATATTGATTAATCCTCCGTTTAACTTGCACAATGTATTTCGTCCCCTTATTTTTTTTGTCACAATCCGTTTTTTATATATTTCACATATTCGCTTGAAAATTTATTTATGCTTTCTTAATGTGTGATAATGCAATTGATTTCAATGTATTCGTTTATGTGATCTTTTCATTCTTACATCACAATCATTTCAACTTTATATTCACATATAAATAAATATATGCATATATTGTAAATTTAAAGTTCTTCAGAATTTTCTTTACAAGTAAATTCTTCACAATTAAAAAAAGGCCTTAACCAAAAGAAAAAAAAAAATTATCTATCTTATCTGCAAAAATTATTATAGATTAAAAAAAAAAAAAAAAAAAAATTTTAAATTATAAACTTGTATATAACATATATTATCATCAGGTTTTTTTTTTTTATCCATTACTTGAAATAAAACTAGTAAATCCATCCCTTCTAAGTATATTTAATAACTCCGTATAAGCTCCATCGAGTCAAATTTTAGATCTAATTCATCAAACTGTACGTTCAAACGCCTTGGTACGTTTGATTCACGTGATGGGATTTATTTTTGACTTTTGGGCGAAATTTTATTTGATGTGATCAATCAGTTCAGTTTATCGAAAATTTTCTTTTTTTCAATCGATTTTTGTTCTCTCTCATTTCGAATTATTTAGCATCAAACGGTAAGTTTGGTCACCTTTCTCCTTCTTTCCCTTTCCCCTTTTTTTATTTCATTTCTTTTCATTTTTTTTATTTTTTTTTTTTTTTGTGGATCAAGTATTTCTCGCTTGGTTCTTTTTTTTTTTTAAAAAAAATGAAACCAATGGTCGATACATTTATAAAAATGGAAATTGACTCCATATCAAACGTGAAAGCTTTTGCCCTGCGCTATCCTGCCTTGAATGCGAACGAGTTGTTCGAGCGAAAGCCTGCTATGAATTATGAATTGGCTCATGATTGGTAGAATGTTTACCTTCCTTTTTGTTTCACATGCAATGATAATTTATCGTATTTCCTTTTTTTATTTTAATCTCTTTCAAAAAGGTTCCTTTCTTTTTTTTTTTAGTTTATTTTTTTTTATTTTTTTGACCGGAATTATATGACCACTGATATATTTTAGGAAAATTTAATGCATTTACCATAATTACCTTATTATGACGATTTTCCGTTTGGTGTGACCATAATAATCCTTGCATTCGGACATTTTAATACATGCTCAGGCTAAAAGAAAATTACTTTGAAAAAATCCCTGTTTAAAATGTGAAATTCCTCGTGAAAACGACCCTTAATATCTCGTTGGTACATGAATTGAGAGCAAGAGATGTGTGCGAGCGTCAAGGGCGTTTAGACAGGGAGAGTCGAAAATTTTGGAAAACAAAGACATTTGAAATACTGAAATGAAGGTATGGCGTGGCAATTACTGAAGTGTTCGGTATCATTTGCATATACCTGCATAATGTACATATCCCTTTTAGACCATAATTTAATAATTTGTTGTTACATGAACCGTTAATTGATTTTAGGTGGACCATCTCACTGGAAGGTCACCAACTATTATTTGATCAATTCGTAATCTCGGTTATGAAAATAATTCGATCGAAAGTAATTCATATTGTGTTTCTTTGGATTTGATGTTAAAAAGTTTGATTGTCATGAAAAGTTGAATCAACTCTTCCCTTTAACTTGAAGACTCGTAATTCTCATTCCGGCGAGATCATGTTTTGATGCTTTGTAAGCGATCCCAGCAAATAATGATCAAATGAATTTTCTGGAATCACGCCTTATGTATTACATCTTTGTATAGGCTGTCGATACTAGAATATCAATCGTATGATGATGCGACTCACGATCATTAGATACGTGCAAAGGTATGCGTGAGAGAATTTCTTATCTCGAGGTTACAGAAATTTGTGATCATTTTAAAGAGGATCTCATCGTAATCTTGGGGGGTTTTTTTTTAAAGCAGGTTAAAATTATCAAAATTGGTCAAAACAAACTATTCAATTCACAAGCCATGTAT
This sequence comes from Funneliformis caledonium, assembly GCA_910591825.1. Taxonomy (NCBI): domain Eukaryota; kingdom Fungi; phylum Glomeromycota; class Glomeromycetes; order Glomerales; family Glomeraceae; genus Funneliformis; species Funneliformis caledonium. The sequence continues at coordinate 14,972 of CAJVPQ010000887.1, forward strand.
AGTGGGGGATCACTCCCGTTACTCAACCTAAATAAAGATACCGGAGTACTTATTTAATTCTTTTGTTAAATTCTTTAATTAGAACTAATTTACTAATTATATTATTTTTTTATTTTTTTTATTTTTTATTTCATTCGTAATAAGAATTTATTTGATCTTCACTCTCCGGAGAAAATTAAATTAAAATCGTTAGTTTGACCGTGACTCAAATTAAAACATTTTAACATTTGCATCACTTTATTACATTTACTCAACGTCAGGTAGCGGTTGCTGTTGTGATGATAGTGATAGCCTGTATGGCTCTTTAAAGAAATTGGATGGACAAAAACATTTTCATTTCCCACAAAATTATCTGACAAATTGGATCTTCTAACCAAAATTAAACCTGACATAATCCATTTGGTTTGGAATAAGAAGCTTTTAATTACAAAAAAAAATTATAATTTTATTTTATTTTATTTTTACTACATGATCTAAATTAATTCATCAAACTACGATCTCAAACGTGAGAGTAAATTTCTAACAAACTACATTTTAATGGTAATAATTATTGTTACACTTGGTAGTAATGATGGTTATTATATATGTTATAAAAAGTGTAGAAAGTAGTAGTTTTGACTTTTACAAAATCAAAATATCATCATTTTTATCATCATCTTTATAATTAATTCCAGATTTTCTTCTATCTTCATAATTCTTTAAATAATCATCCAATTCATCAAGTGAAAGTGGTAAATTTGAAGGTAATCTTATAGCATATAATCTCATGATATGTCTTGCTATATTTTCCATATGTATTCACAAAAAAAAAAAAACAAATAAAAAAAAGTTCCATTTTCCATATTGATTAAATCGATGTTATGAATAAATATTAAACGAAAAAAAAAGAGTAGTAAAGGAATTCGGTAAAAATTATTCAAAAAGGATATCTTCTAATTCAGCTTCAAATAATTCCCACCATGGAGGTGAAGTTGGCAACTTTACTTGAGAGATTCTTGCAGCTAACCATATAACAGCACAAGCAACCGTGGCAGGTTGATAACATACGTACACATTAGTCCTTAACCTATATAAATCATTCAAAACAAGCGTTAAAAAAAAAAAAATCATAAAAAAATTCAGATCAAGATATAAGTTCTTACTTACGAATCATTAAGGTACCCCCACGCTTTTTGAGGAATAGTCTCATGATCAGTTAACTCTAATACTTTTAAATAATTAACCATTAATCCATATGGCAATTGTACATGTACATTAAATCCCAATTTTTTTAGTATTTGCATTTCAGCTATTACCAATGCATCCTTCATTTCATAAAATGTCTTTTTTTTTTTTTTTTTTATAAAAAGTAAATAAATTAAATAGATTCATAAAAACAATAATAAAATTAAAATATGAGGTAATGTAAAAAAAACTTTACTTGTCCTAAATATTCCAAAGGTTCCATTGGCTTGCCACAATAACTTCTTATCAAATAATGATAAACATTAATTAAATCGCGAATTTTGCATGGTGCTTCTGAAACTTTTGAAGCGAGGAATAAAGCTCCCATACCTATATCCTTTTTTTATTAAAGTAAATTTATTTAAGTGTACGTATATATGTTATGTTATGTATATCAAAAAGGAAAATAAAATAAAGGAGGAAATTGACACAAACCCTAACAGAGAATTTTTTTAATGATGCAACATAAAAAAAATCGTTGAAAAAGTACTTGTGCAGTAGCCATAGCTACCTGCGGTCTAAATCATACATACGTTACATACATATATTTATGTATTATTCGCCTAATTTAATTCTTTTTTAAAATTCAAAAAGAGATAGGAAATTTAATTTACTTACAATCGTAATAATATTCCAGCAGATTGAATAAAATCGCATCCTAATCTACGAAGCTCATCTTCTAATTCTTCAGGTATATTATCTTTTTTTGAAGGTGTAGTTTCTAATTGTTCGTATGTTAATATGGCATTTTGTAAAGATAATTTGGACATGATTGAAAAAAAAGTTAAAAAATTTTTAAAAATAGTTTGCGACTGATTTATTTTATAATGAAAAAAATAATGAAAAAAGTGGCGATCACGATTCCATAAAGGAACTTTCTAGAAAAATTACTTTTTTACATCTTGGACTTTGTAAAATTTTTGACATTTTTATTTTCTGGCATTCATATGTTAATTTTCAGCTCAAAAAAAGAATAAATAAATAAAATTGGTTGGATACCTTTAATAATTATTAAGGGTTAGGATTAGTTATTTTAATTTATGATTTTTAAATTTTAAGCAAACTTTTTCCCGTGACTGTTAAATAGATTTCTATTGACAAGAGTCCATATTTTAATAATTGGTTTATACCAATCCTTAAAAAAAGATATAGACAAGAAGTGATAACAAAGGTCTGAAGTTAAAATCCTTTAGGAATAAAGTGTAAAAGATTAGGAATTGTAGAACCGGAAGCACTTCGTGGCTACAGTTTGCGAAAGCTTACCAGACCTGGCGTACAGAAAACGGCCTACTGTAAACGTCTAAAAATTCTACGAGGAGTCAAAATCACTCTGTTAGCATAACTCAAGTGTTATGGTTGGACTGAACACACGCTAAGGTTGTCAGAGATGAAGTTGAAAGATGAACCAAATTCCATAAATCTTCACAAATGAAAAATGAAAAGCACTCAAAGTGGTAGATCGCTTTTTGATTAACATACAATATATGTGGATTAATCGATTTCTCATATATGTATACTACCCAACCTATTTCTTTCCTGAACGCAATCATTGCCTGTTGATAAATTAGTGCCTCGTTTCTACATAGTGGACAATGCAAAGTGATGATTCATTAGGAATTTCTTTGTGTTGCATCCTCCAGTTACTACTAAAATGTAAATCTATATTGTCAAGTGTTTTCTAAATTGGTTTCTTGGGCATTTTTGAGGCATGAGAGATATATTTATGATGAATTTGACACATCCAGGTCGTAATCGAGTTGTATATCTTCAGTTCCAGTAAAATAACCTAATTACCATTGATTCGAATAGTTAATTAATTGTATTACACCTGTGTAAAATTATCTAACTTCAACACTCTTATTCTTTATAATTTCTATTAGCTTTGTAATGGCTTAGTATGTTTTTTTTTGTCCAAGTAAATAAATCCAAGATTACACGTTTATTAATTAAGGCGAAATTTTAAAAAATTACTAGTTAATTAAATTTTTTTTTAAATTTTTTACTTAGAACATCATAAAATGTATTATAAAATTTAAAATTATTAAAAAAAAATTGCAGGCAAATTTGCCTGCAATACCATTGAGGGATAATTACACATAATAAACAAAAAAGTTCTCGTATGAAAAGGACATTAATTTATGCAATCACGAAAGCTTTAAAAATAAAAGGTCAATTCTTTCGGAAAATTCAATATGTAGATTACAATGCAATTGTTCTGAGAAACTGACTCTATTCCCACCACATATATAAACAATTCATCAATTTAATTCAAGAGTAACGTTTCTAATAATAATGTAATACAAAGTTAATAAAAAATACATAAATATAAATATATATATATATATATATATAAATACTAAATAATAACGTAAAAAACTCACTTGAACGGATTCATTAAATTCCCTTTGGAGAGTCACAATTAAGTCCGTTTAAATCCATCCATATAGCTTTACCAACGCAGAATCCTTCAATTGAAGGTAATGAGATACATTTATATCCAGGTATTATACAGCCTTTGTCGTCTTTGCACCGGATTTGCGCGAAAATATTATGCGTAAGAACTAAGATCACACAAAGAAAAATTAGAAAGCGTAGTTGATACATTTTAATTTTTTTTTTTTTTTTTTTAGTATTCGAAGTTGCTAAGAGAGAATTTGAAATGAAACAAGTCCTATTTATAATAACGATTAAAGAGAATAAAGGTTATAGAATCAACGAACCATATACGAAATTATAAATATAGTAAATTGCTCTCCGACCGACCAACTTTTATGTATTAATAGAAAGAATGCACACATAAACAATACATTATTTAATTTAAAAAATTGACGAGATGTTTAAAAACTGTAATAAATAGAAATGGTATTAATTGCATTTGCAGGGATGGGTTTCGCAGGCGCAGTATTCAGTTACCAGTTCTGAATTTCCACATGAAGTACAGGCAGACTATTATTGGCGATCACAAGGGGGTAATGTTTACTCTTTATAAGGTATTGAAAGGGAGAAATTAGTCTTTTCATATATAAATATTATTTATTTTTTTTAATTGCCCTTGTTTTATAAAGATCATCGTTCCCAAGTCAATATAATGTTTGCAAATAAACTCTTTGCCCTTAAAACAGAGATATTTTTATCCTTCTCATACTACGCCTTTATTCCATCAACATTTAAATGTTTAAAAATTAACAAAATTCTAACTTCAAGTAATTATAAAATTTTTAATCATCATGTATGTAATACAATTTTACTGAAAATCTTTATTCTTTTTTTTTTTTGTTATATAATCCTTACGAAATGTATTATCAATGCATTCTAAATTTCGTCACTTTAATCTTATTTTCTCATACGTAAGTAAAATGCGCCTTTGATGATGATTGTAATACTGATAACATGTAATCTTAAATGTCAGTGTACATGTGTCTCGATGATGCCGACCGCACCCTCTGAAACTTGTCACAAGGATGATGTTAGAGGTGCTGGAGGTCATTGTCACTAATGTAGTGGTTCAATTATAGGTCACCTTTTTTTAACTCTCCTTATATATTTTTACTCGCTTTCGTTATAATGTGCAAACCCCGTAAATAAATAATTAAAAGTATTTGTTTCGCGTCATTTCTACACGCGACCTTTTTTTTTTGTCTATTTAAAAAAAAAATTAAATAAATAATTAAAAATATTTATTCGGAATTGCGACGAGTTTTTTCTTTTTCACTAACCCTCTACGTCTACTCCTCCTATCCCTCGTATTCGAACTTTAACCCTTTGCAATTTTAAATTAGATATCGGGAATAAATATGAAGCGGAAGAACGTTTCGGTCCCTTTCGTGTTGTAATAACTATGAGATTTTCATTTGAGACACCATTATACCCGGAGGATGCTTTTGAACAAGATCGTCGAGAAATTGCTTGAGTTAGGGGCCGCAAGGTTAGGTTTATCATAAAAATCCCCAAATTAGAGAATTAATTAATCGTGTGATAGTTTAGAAGGTGGATTTAGTATTAGAATTAGTATGAGTTAGGGTTAGTCTCAGATTATTAATTGTGATCAAATTCCGAATAAAATAATTATCTTATGAAATTATAAGAAATTCTATGTTAGAAATCATAGAATAATTTTTAATATAACATTACATATATTTACAAATAAAAAAATTTAACATATTTTAAAAACCAAATTTTTTTATTATTTACATTGAAGAATGAAATACTAGTTGATTAATAATTATAGTTATTATTTTTTATTTTACAAAATATACTAAGTTTATCTTCTATAAAAAAAACTAATATCATAATTTTTCATTTTTATTTAAATTTTCTAATTTTCATTATTAATTACATGAATAGGTCAGGTCAGTTCAGGTTATCTGATTAACCAATCTGATACTTTTTTGGATTGGATCAGATATTCTTACCTGATCTAACCTGTTTAATATGAAAATCTTTAGGTTAATTTAGATCACTTTAGACAAATTAGTAATCTAAAAAACTTTATTACTTTATTTGATTATTCAATAAAAACAATTTAAATCATTCACTAATATGATATGATAATGAATTATTCAAATAGATGATAAAAATCATTTATATATAACAATAACAAATTATTCAAAAAGAATAATAATAAATTATTCTTAAATGATAATGAATCAATTATTTACTAAAACAATGATAAATCATTCTATTTTAAATATTATTTTAGTTGAATAATAATAAATTATTCAAATAGAACAATAATAAATTATTCAAAAAGAATAATAATAAATCATTATTTTTGAATAATATAGTCAACTCTTAATATAGCGAATTCTTGATACAATTAATTTTTTGAACAAATATAATAAAAATACTTTTATTATAGTAAATTAACTAATCAAATCTCTTAAAATCTTCACTATAATCTTATAGCGAAGTTGAGGTCTAGAACATAAAGTTTATTATAATAAGAGTTGACTGCAATAAATCAATCATTTACTAGAAATTATAATGAATTAGATTAGCAAGTTAATCAAGTTAAGTAAAAAATTAAAATCCAATTTGATATTAAGCTATAAATTTATGAACTGATCTTAATATTCCTTAATATTTTAGATCAACTTAAAGAGTTATTCAAATTTATTTATATCTTTTTAGAACTTTAAAATTATATTTACAGGATATAAAATATTTTAATATATTTTTTTTATAAAAAAAACAATTGATTAAGTAAAATAAAATAGAATTTTCTAGAAAATTCTTTGAAAATTTATAATACATTTAAAAAATAAGATTTTTTATATTTTTAATCTTTTTTACATAGCTGATGAGCTTTATTAATATCTTAGACTAAGCAAAAAAATTTTTAGATTCCCATAACATAAAATTTTAAAATTGATATAATTACCCGATTTTTTTTTATATATAAATTTTTATATATATATTTTTATATTATGTTTTGTATTATGCAAATAGTAAGGTAAATGAAGGATATTATTATTATTATAGTGAGTATATATGACAGTTTTTGATAAAAAAACGTGCTAAAAATATTAAGTTTCAAATAACAAAAAAATCACGAAAATAGTATGTTAAATTTTTTATAATAAAATATATGCTATTATGATTTTTCATTATATAAAGTTATGTGATAAAAAATTTTACTATAAAAAAAATCATGAGTTTTGTAAAAATTGAAGCGATCAAGTTATGAGAATCTACAAAATTTTTTTGTCTGATCTTATATAAATTAACTATAAGGTTTTGATTATAATCAAATAACTGTTAATATAAAATATTAAATTCTTTTATATTGATAATTGTTTCTTTTTTATATTCATAGATAAGTTTAAACTTTTTTGTTTATAATATATTTAACTGATAATATTAGAATATTATATTCTGATTAACTTTAAAATACAATAATTTCTATTCTATAGATTGATTACATTATTTTCAAATTAATAATTTATCATAAACCTCTAATATATATTTCAAATAAGATTTAATTTAATCTGATTTTTAGAAATAGATTTTAATTAGATAAAATATTTAAAATCTTTGATATGCTTTTAAACAAGATCTTTTAAAAGTTTATTAATGATATACAGTGACAATCATAAATAATGCAACAAAAAAATAAAATCCTTTAAATTTAAATATTTCTTTCAATTCTAGAG